>JACCHV010000205.1:0-18219 GCA_018907245.1 Eupristina koningsbergeri
AATACTGCAATTCTAAATGTATTTTCCAGTATACAAATAAAATACAGCTGGTATTTATATGAGATTGTTAAAATGCACCTGTGAGTGCATAATAAATTAGCATGTAATAATAATAATTTGATTTTCTACAATAAAATCTTAATTAAAGGTACAATAGAATGCAAAAAACAGAGTATATATTCCCACAATACTGCAATTCTAAATGTATTTTCCAGTATATAAATAAAATACAGCTGGTATTTATATGAGATTGTTAAAATGCACCTGTGAGTGCATAATAAATTAGCATGTAATAATAATAATTTGATTTTCTACAATAAAATATTAATTAAATGTACAATAGAATGCAAAAAACAGAGTATATATTCTCACAATACTGCATTAGTAAATGAATTTTCGAGGATATATATAAAAATACAGCTGGTATTTACATGAGATTGTTAAAATGCACCTGTGAGTGCATAATAAATTAGCATGTAATAATAAAAGTTTGATTTTCTACAATAAAATCTTAATTAAATGTACAATAGAATGCAAAAAACAGAGTATATATTCCCACAATACTGCAATTCTAAATGTATTTTCCAGTATATAAATAAAATACAGCTGGTATTTATATGAGATTGTTAAAATGCACCAGCAGTGCATAATAAATTAGGATGTAATAATAATAATTTGATTTTCTACAATAAAATCTTAATTAAATGTATAACAGAATGCAAAAAACAGAGTATATAGTTCCAAAATACTGCAATTATAAATGCATTTCAAGAATATAATACAAAATACAGCTGCTATTTACATGAGATTGTTAAAATGCAGCTGTGAGTGCATAATAAATTAGCATGTAATAATGATAATTTGATTTTCTACAATAAAATCTTAAATAAATGTACAATAGAATGCAAAAGAGACAGTATATAGTTCCAAAATACTGCAATTCTAAATGTATTTTCCAGTATACAAATAAAATACAGCTGGTATTTATATGAGATTGTTAAAATGCACCTGTGAGTGCATAATAAATTAGCATGTAATAATAATAATTTGATTTTCTACAATAAAATCTTAATTAAAGGTACAATAGAATGCAAAAAACAGAGTATATATTCCCACAATACTGCAATTCTAAATGTATTTTCCAGTATATAAATAAAATACAGCTGGTATTTATATGAGATTGTTAAAATGCACCTGTGAGTGCATAATAAATTAGCATGTAATAATGATAATTTGATTTTCTACAATAAAATCCTTAATAAATGTACAATAGAATGTAAAAACAGAGTATATAGTTCCAAAATACTGCAATTCTAAATGTATTTTCCAGTATATAAATAAAATACAGCTGGTATTTATATGAGATTGTTAAAATGCACCTGTGAGTGCATAATAAATTAGCATGTAATAATGATAATTTGATTTTCTACAATAAAATCTTAAATAAATGTACAATAGAATGCAAAAAACAGAGTATATATTCCCACAATACTGCAATAGTAAATGAATTTTGGAGGATATATATAAAAATACAGCTGGTATTTACATGAGATAGTTAAAATGCACCTTTGAGTGCATAATAAATTAGCATGTAATAATAATAATTTGATTTTCTACAATAAAATCATAATTAAATGTACAATAGAATGCAAAAAACAGAGTATATATTCCCACAATACTGCAATAGTAAATGAATTTTCGAGGATATTTATCAAAATACAGCTGATATTTACATGAGATTCTTAAAATGCAGCTGTGAGTGCATAATAAATTAGCATGTAATAATAATAATTTGATTTTCTACAATAAAATCTTAATTAAATGTACAATAGAATGCAAAAAACAGAGTATATATTCCCACAATACTGCAATTCGAAATGTATTTTCCAGTATATAAATAAAATACAGCTGGTATTTATATGAGATTGTTAAAATGGACCTGTGTGTGCATAATAAATTAGCATGTAATAATATTAATTTGATTTTGTACAATAAAATCTTAATTAAATGTACAATAGAATGCAAAAAACAGAGTATATATTCTCACAATACTGCAATAGTAAATGAATTTTCGAAGATATATATAAAAATACAGCTGGTATTTACATGAGATTGTTAAAATGCACCAGCAGTGCATAATAAATTAGGATGTAATAATAATAATTTGATTTTCTACAATAAAATCTTAATTAAATGTATAACAGAATGCAAAAAACAGAGTATATAGTTCCAAAATAATGCAATTATAAATGCATTTCAAGAATATAATACAAAATACAGCTGGTATTTACATGAGATTGTTAAAATGCAGCTGTGAGTGCATAATAAATTAGCATGTAATAACGATAATTTGATTTTCCACAATAAAATCTTAAATAAATTTACAATGGATGCAAAAAACACAGTATATAGTCCGAAAGTAATGCAATTCTAAATGTATTTTCGAGTATATAAATAAACTACAGCTGGTATATACATGAGATTGTTAAAATGCACCTGTGAGTGCATAATAAATTAGCATGTAATAATGATAATTTGATTTTCTACAATAAAATCTTAAATAAATGTACAATAGAATGCAAAAGAGACAGTATATAGTTAGAAAATACTGCAATTCTAAATGTATTTTCCAGTATATAAATAAAATACAGCTGGTATTTATATGAGATTGTTAAAATGCACCTGTGAGTGCATAATAAATTAGCATGTAATAATAATAATTTGATTTTCTACAATAAAATCATAATTAAATGTACAATAGAATGCAAAAAACAGAGTATATATTTCCACAATACTGCAATAGTAAATGAATTTTCGAGGATATTTATCAAAATACAGATGGTATTTACATGGAATTGTTAAAATGCAGCTGTGAGTGCATAATAAATTAGCATGTAATAATGATAATTTGATTTTCTACAATAAAATCCTAATTAAAGGTACAATAGAATGCAAAAAACAGAGTATATATTCCCACAATACTGCAATTCTAAATGTATTTTCCAGTATATAAATAAAATACAGCTGGTATTTATATGAGATTGTTAAAATGCACCTGTGAGTGCATAATAAATTAGCATGTAATAATAATAATTTGATTTTCTACAAAAAAATCTTAATTAAATGTACAATAGAATGCAAAAAACAGAGTATATATTCCCACAATACTGCAATTCGAAATGTATTTTCCAGTATATAAATAAAATACAGCTGGTATTTATATGAGATTGTTAAAATGGACCTGTGTGTGCATAATGAATTAGCATGTAATAATGATAATTTGGTTTTCTACAATAAAATCTTAAATAAATGTACAATAGAATGCAAAAAACAGAGTATATATTCTCACAATACTGCAATAGTAAATGAATTTTCGAAGATATATATAAAAATACAGCTGGTATTTACATGAGATTGTTAAAATGCACCAGCAGTGCATAATAAATTAGGATGTAATAATAATAATTTGATTTTCTACAATAAAATCTTAATTAAATGTATAACAGAATGCAAAAAACAGAGTGTATAGTTCCAAAATAATGCAATTATAAATGCATTTCAAGAATATAATACAAAATACAGCTGCTATTTACATGAGATTGTTAAAATGCACCTGTGAGTGCATAATAAATTAGCATGTAATAATGATAATTTGATTTTCTACAATAAAATCTTAAATAAATGTACAATAGAATGCAAAAGAGAGAGTATATAGTTCCAAAAAACTGCAATTCTAAATGTATTTTCCAGTATATAAATAAAATACAGCTGGTATTTACATGAGATTGTTAAAATGCACCTGTGAGTGCATAATAAATTAGCATGTAATAATAATAATTTGATTTTCTACAATAAAATCATAATTAAATGTACAATAGAATGCAAAAAACAGAGTATATATTTCCACAATACTGCAATAGTAAATGAATTTTCGAGGATATTTATCAAAATACAGATGGTATTTACATGGAATTGTTAAAATGCAGCTGTGAGTGCATAATAAATTAGCATGTAATAATGATAATTTGATTTTCTACAATAAAATCCTAATTAAAGGTACAATAGAATGCAAAAAACAGAGTATATATTCCCACAATACTGCAATTCTAAATGTATTTTCCAGTATATAAATAAAATACAGCTGGTATTTATATGAGATTGTTAAAATGCACCTGTGAGTGCATAATAAATTAGCATGTAATAATAATAATTTGATTTTCTACAATAAAATCATAATTAAATGTACAATAGAATGCAAAAAACAGAGTATATATTTCCACAATACTGCAATAGTAAATGAATTTTCGAGTATATAAATAAAATACAGCTGGTATTAATATGAGATTGTTAAAATGTACCTGTAAGTGCATAATAAATTAGCATGTAATAATAATAATTTGATTTTCTACAATAAAATCATAATTAAATGTACAATAGAATGCAAAAAACAGAGTACATATTTCCACAATACTGCAATAGTAAATGAATTTTCGAGGATATATATAAAAATACAGCTGGTATTTACATGAGATTGTTAAAATGCAGCTGTGAGTGCATAATAAATTAGCATGTAATAACGATAATTTGATTTTCTACAATAAACTCTTAATTAAATGTATAATAGAATACAAAAAACAGAGTATATATTCCCACAATACTGCAATAGTAAATGAATTTTCGAGGATATATATAAAAATACAGCTGGTATTTACATGAGATTGTTAAAATGCACCTGTGAGTGCATAATAAATTAGCATGTAATAATGATAATTTGATTTTCTACAATAAAATCTTAAATAAATTTACAATGGATGCAAAAAACACAATATATAGTCCGAAAGTAATGCAATTCTAAATGTATTTTCGAGTATATAAATAAAATACAGCTGGTATTTATATGAGATTGTTAAAATGGACCTGTGAGTGCATAATAAATTAGCATGTAATAATAATAATTTGATTTTCTACAATAAAATCATAATTAAATGTACAATAGAATGCAAAAAACAGAGTATATATTTCCACAATACTGCAATAGTAAATGAATTTTCGAGTATATAAATAAAATACAGCTCGTATTTACATGAGATTGTTAAAATGCACCTGTGAGTGCATAATGAATTAGCATGTAATATTCATTAATTGATTTTCTACAATAAAATCTTAAATAAATGTACAATAGAATACAAAAAAAGGAGTATATATTCCCACAATACTGCAATAGTAAATGAATTTTCGAGTATATAAATAAAATACAGCTGGTATTTATATGAGATTGTTAAAATGTACCTGTAAGTGCATAATAAATTAGCATGTAATAATAATAATTTGATTTTCTACAATAAAATCTTAATTAAATGTACAATAGAATGCAAAAAACAGAGTACATATTCCCACAATACTGCAATAGTAAATGAATTTTCGAGGATATATATAAAAATACAGCTGGTATTTACATGAGATTGTTAAAATGCACCTGTGAGTGCATAATAAATTAGCATGTAATAATGATAATTTGATTTTCTACAATAAAATCTTAATTAAATGTACAATAGAATGCAAAAAACAGAGTATATATTCCCACAATACTGCAATAGTAAATGAATTTTCGAGGATATATATAAAAATACAGCTGGTATTTACATGAGATTGTTAAAATGCACCTGTGAGTGCATAATAAATTAGCATGTAATAATGATAATTTGATTTTCCATAATAAAATCTTAAATAAATTTACAATGGATGCAAAAAACACAGTATATAGTCCGAAAGTAATGCAATTCTAAATGTATTTTCGAGTATATAAAGAAACTACAGCTGGTATTTACATGAGATTGTTAAAATGCACCTGTGAGTGCATAATAAATTAGCATGTAATAATGATAATTTGATTTTCCATAATAAAATCTTAAATAAATTTACAATGGATGCAAAAAACACAGTATATAGTCCGAAAGTAATGCAATTCTAAATGTATTTTCGAGTATATAAAGAAACTACAGCTGGTATTTACATGAGATTGTTAAAATGCACCTGTGAGTGCATAATAAATTAGCATGTAATAAAGATAATTTGATTTTCTACAATAAAATCTTAATTAAATGTATAATAGAATGTAAAAAACAGAGTATATAGTTCCAAAATACTGCAATTCTAAATGTATTTTCCAGTATATAAATAAAATACAGATGGTATTTATATGAGATTGTTAAAATGCACCAGGACTGCATAATAAATTAGCATGTAATAATAAAAGTTTGATTTTCTACAATAAAATCTTAATTAAATGTACAATAGAATGCAAAAAACAGAGTATATATTCCCACAATACTGCAATTCTAAATGCATTTTCCAGTATATAAATAAAATACAGCTGGTATTTATATGAGATTGTTAAAATGCACCTGTGAGTGCATAATAAATTAGCATGTAATAATAAAAGTTTGATTTTCTACAATAAAATCTTAATTAAATGTACAATAGAATGCAAAAAACAGAGTATATATTCCCACAATACTGCAATTCTAAATGTATTTTCCAGTATATAAATAAAATACAGCTGGTATTTATATGAGATTGTTAAAATGCACCTGTGAGTGCATAATAAATTAGCATGTAATAATAATAATTTGATTTTCTAAAATATAATCTTAATTAAATGTACAATAGAATGCAAAAAACAGAGTATATATTTCCACAATACTGCAATAGTAAATGAATTTTCGAGTATATAAATAAAATACAGCTGGTATTTATATGAGATTGTTAAAATGCAACTGTAAGTGCATAATAAATTAGCATGTAATAATGATAATTTGAATTTTTACAATAAAATCTTAATTAAATGTACAATAGAATGCAAAAAACAGAGTATATATTCCCACAATACTGCAATTGTAAATGAATTTTCTAGTATATAAATAAAATACAGCTGGTATTTATATGAGATTGTTAAAATGCACCAGCAGTGCATAATAAATTAGGATGTAATAATAATAATTTGATTTTCTATAATAAAATCTTAATTAAATGTATAACAGAATGCAAAAAACAGAGTATATAGTTCCAAAATACTGCAATTATAAATGCATTTCAAGAATATAATACAAAATACAGCTGCTACTTACATGAGATTGTTAAAATGCAGCTGTGAGTGCATAATAAATTAGCATGTAATAATGATAATTTGATTTTCTACAATAAAATCTTAATTAAATGTACAATAGAATGCAAAAAACAGAGTATATATTCCCACAATACTGCAATTCTAAATGTATTTTCCAGTATATAAATAAAATACAGCTGGTATTTATATGAGATTGTTAAAATGCACCTGTGAGTGCATAATAAATTAGCATGTAATAATAATAATTTGATTTTCTACAATAAAATCTTAATTAAATGTACAATAGAATGCAAAAAACAGAGTATATATTCCCACAATACTGCAATAGTAAATGAATTTTCGAGGATATATATAAAATACAGCTGGTATTTACATGAGATTGTTAAAATGCACCTGTGAGTGTATAATAAATTAGCATGTAATAATGATAATTTGATTTTCTACAATAAAATCTTAAATAAATTTACAATAGATGCAAAAAACACAGTATATAGTCCGAAAGTAATGCAATTCTAAATGTATTTTCGAGTATATAAATAAACTACAGCTGGTATTTACATGAGATTGTTAAAATGCACCTGTGAGTGCATAATAAATTAGCATGTAATAATGATAATTTGATTTTCTACAATAAAATCTTAATTAAATGTACAATAGAATGCAAAAAACAGAGTATAAATTCCCACAATACTGCAATTGTAAATGAATTTTCTAGTATATAAATAAAATACAGCTGGTATTTATATGAGATTGTTAAAATGCACCAGCAGTGCATAATAAATTAGGATGTAATAATAATAATTTGATTTTCTACAATAAAATCTTAATTAAATTACAAAGAATGCAAAAAACAGAGTATATATTCCACAATACTGCAATTATAAATGATTTTCAAGAATATAAATCAAAATACAGCTGGTATTTACATGAGATTGTTAAAATGCACTGTGAGTGCATAATAAATTAGCATGTAATAATAATAATTTGATTTTCTACAATAAATCTTAATTAAATGTACAATAGAATGCAAAAAACAGAGTATATATTCCCACAATACTGCAATTCTAAATGTATTTTCCAGTATATAAATAAAATACAGCTGGTATTTATATGAGATTGTTAAAATGCACCTGTGAGTGCATAATGAATTAGCATGTAATAATGATAATTTGATTTTCTACAATAAAATCTTAAATAAATGTACAATAGAATGCAAAAGAGAGAGTATATAGTTCCAAAATACTGCAATTCTAAATGTATTTTCCAGTATAAAAATAAAATACAGCTGGTATTTACATGAGATTGTTAAAATGCACCTGTGAGTGCATAATAAATAGCATGTAATAATAATAATTTGATTTTCTACAATAAATTCTTAATTAAATGTACAATAGAATGCAAAAAACAGAGTATATATTCCCACAATACTGCAATTGTAAATGAATTTTCTAGTATATAAATAAAATACAGCTGGTATTTATATGAGATTGTTAAAATGCAGCTGTGAGTGCATAATAAATTAGCATGTAATAACGATAATTTGATTTTCTACAATAAACTCTTAATTAAATGTATAATAGAATGCAAAAAACAGAGTATATAGTTCCAAAATACTGCAATTCTAAATGTATTTTCCAGTATATAAATAAAATACAGCTGGTATTTACATGAGATTGTTAAAATGCACCTGTGAGTGCATAATGAATTAGCATGTAATAATGATAATTTGATTTTCTACAATAAAATCTTAAATAAATGTACAATAGAATGCAAAAAACAGAGTATATATTCCCACAATACTGCAATAGTAAATGAATTTTCGAGGATATATATAAAAATACAGCTGGTATTTACATGAGATAGTTAAAATGCACCTGTGAGTGCATAATAAATTAGCATGTAATAATAATAATTTGATTTTCTACAATAAAATCTTAATTAAATGTACAATAGAAAGCAAAAAACAGAGTATATATTCCCACAATACTGCAATAGTAAATGAATTTTCGAGGATATATATAAAAATACAGCTGGTATTTACATGAGATAGTTAAAATGCACCTGTGAGTGCATAATAAATTAGCATGTAATAATAATAATTTGATTTTCTACAATAAAATCTTAATTAAATGTACAATAGAATGCAAAAAACAGAGTACATAGTCCCACAATACTGCAATTGTAAATGAATTTTCGAGGATATATATCAAAATACAGCTGGTATTTACATGAGATTATTAAAATGTAACTGTAAGTGCATAATAAATTAGCATGTAATAATGATAATTTGAATTTTTACAATAAAATCTTAATTAAATGTATAATAGAATGCAAAAAACAGAGTATATAGTTCCAAAATACTGCAATTCTAAATGTATTTTCGAGTATATAAATAAAATACAGCTGGTATTTACATGAGATTGTTAAAATGCACCTGTGAGTGCATAATAAATTAGCATGTAATAATAATAATTTGATTTTCTACAATATAATCTTAATTAAATGTACAATAGAATGCAAAAAACAGAGTATATATTCCCACAATACTGCAATAGTAAATGAATTTTCGAGGATATATATAAAAATACAGCTGGTATTTACATGAGATAGTTAAAATGCACCTGTAAGTGCATAATAAATTAGCATGTAATAATAATAATTTGATTTTCTACAATAAAATCTTAATTAAATGTACAATAGAATGCAAAAAACAGAGTACATAGTCCCACAATACTGCAATTGTAAATGAATTTTCGAGGATATATATCAAAATACAGCTGGTATTTACATGAGATTGTTAAAATGCAACTGTAAGTGCATAATAAATTAGCATGTATTAATGATAATTTGAATTTTTACAATAAAATCTTAATTAAATGTATAATAGAATGCAAAAAACAGAGTATATAGTTCCAAAATACTGCAACTCTAAATGTATTTTCGAGTATATAAATAAAATACAGCTGGTATTTATATGAGATTGTAAAAATGGACCTGTGTGTGCATAATGAATTAGCATGTAATAATGATAATTTGATTTTCTACAATAAAATCTTAAATAAATGTACAATAGAATGCAAAAGAGAGAGTGTATAGTTCCAAAATACTGCAATTCTAAATGTATTTTCCAGTATATAAATAAAATACAGCTGGTATTTACATGAGATTGTTAAAATGCACCTGTGTGTGCATAATAAATTAGCATGTAATAATAATAATTTGATTTTCTACAATAAATTCTTAATTAAATGTACAATAGAATGCAAAAAACAGAGTGTATAGTTCCAAAATAATGCAATTATAAATGCATTTGAAGAATATAATAAAAAATACAGCTGGTATTTACATGAGATTGTTAAAATGCAGCTGTGAGTGCATTATAAATTAGAATGTAATAACGATAATTTGATTTTCTACAATAAACTCTTAATTAAATGTATAATAGAATGCAAAAAACAGAGTATATAGTTCCAAAATACTGCAATTCTGAATGTATTTTCTAGTATATAAATAAAATACAGCTGGTATTTATATGAGATTGTTAAAATGCACCAGGAGTGCATAATAAATTAGCATGTAATAAAGATAATTTGATTTTCTACAATAAAATCTTAATTAAATGTATAATAGAATGTAAAAAACAGAGTATATAGTTCCAAAATACTGCAATTCTAAATGTATTTTCCAGTATATAAATAAAATACAGCTGGTATTTATATGAGATTGTTAAAATGCACCAGGAGTGCATAATAAATTAGCATGTAATAATGATAATTTGATTTTCTACAATAAAATCTTAAATAAATGTACAATAGAATGCAAAAAACAGAGTATATATTCCCACAATACTGCAATTCTAAATGTATTTTCCAGTATATAAATAAAATACAGCTGGTATTTATATGAGATTGTTAAAATGCACCTGTGAGTGCATAATAAATTAGCATGTAATAA
Organism: Eupristina koningsbergeri; assembly: GCA_018907245.1. Lineage (NCBI taxonomy): Eukaryota > Metazoa > Arthropoda > Insecta > Hymenoptera > Agaonidae > Eupristina > Eupristina koningsbergeri. The sequence continues at coordinate 11,081 of JACCHV010000205.1, forward strand.
TGATAATTTGATTTTCTACAATAACATCTTAAATAAATGTAGAATAGAATGCAAAAGAGAGAGTATATAGTTCCAAAAAACTGCAATTCTAATTGTATTTTCCAGTATATAAATAAAATACAGCTGGTATTTATATGATATTGTTAAAATGGACCTGTGAGTGCATAATAAATTAGCATGTAATAATGATAATTTGATTTTCTACAATAACATCTTAAATAAATGTACAATAGAATGCAAAAGAGAGAGTATATAGTTCCAAAAAACTGCAATTCTAATTGTATTTTCCAGTATATAAATAAAATACAGCTGGTATTTATATGATATTGTTAAAATGGACCTGTGAGTGCATAATAAATTAGCATGTAATAATGATAATTTGATTTTCTACAATAAAATCTTAATTAAATGTATAACAGAATGCAAAAAACAGAGTGTATAGTTCCAAAATAATGCAATTATAAATGCATTTGAAGAATATAATACAAAATACAGCGGGTATTTACATGCGATTGTTAAAATGCAGATGTGAGTGCATTATAAATTAGCATGTAATAACGATAATTTGATTTTCTACAATAAACTCTTAATTAAATGTATAATGGAATGCAAAAGAGAGAGTATATAGTTCCAAAATACTGCAATTCTAAATGTATTTTCGAGTATATAAAGAAACTACAGCTGGTATTTACATGAGATTGTTAAAATGCACCTGTGAGTGCATAATAAATTAGCATGTAATAAAGATAATTTGATTTTCTACAATAAAATCTTAATTAAATGTATAATAGAATGTAAAAAACAGAGTATATAGTTCCAAAATACTGCAATTCTAAATGTATTTTCCAGTATATAAATAAAATACAGATGGTATTTATATGAGATTGTTAAAATGCACCAGGACTGCATAATAAATTAGCATGTAATAAAGATAATTTGATTTTCTACAATAACATCTTAAATAAATGTACAATAGAATGCAAAAGAGAGAGTATATAGTTCCAAAAAACTGCAATTCTAATTGTATTTTCCAGTATATAAATAAAATACAGCTGGTATTTATATGAGATTGTTAAAATGGACTTGTGAGTGCATAATAAATTAGCATGTAATAATGATAATTTGATTTTCTACAATAAAATCCTTATTAAATGTACAATAGCATGTAAAAACAGAGTATATAGTTCCAAAATACTGCAATTCTAAATGTATTTTCGAGTATATATATAAAAATACAGCTGGTATTTACATGAGATTGTTAAAATGCACCTGTGAGTGCATAATAAATTAGCATGTAATAATAAAAGTTTGATTTTCTACAATAAAATCTTAAATAAATGTACAATAGAATGCAAAAGAGAGAGTGTATAGTTCCAAAATACTGCAATTCTAAATGTATTTTCCAGTATATAAATAAAATACAGCTGGTATTTATATGAGATTGTTAAAATACACCTGTGTGTGCATAATGAATTAGCATGTAATAATGATAATTTGATTTTCTACAATAAAATCTTAAATAAATGTACAATAGAATGCAAAAGAGAGAGTATATAATTCCTAAATACTGCAATTCTAAATGTATTTTCCAGTATATAAATAAAATACAGCTGGTATTTACATGAGATTGTTAAAATGCACCAGCAGTGCATAATAAATTAGGATGTAATAATAATAATTTGATTTTCTAAAATATAATCTTAATTAAATGTACAATAGAATGCAAAAAACAGAGTACATAGTCCCACAATACTGCAATTGTAAATGAATTTTCGAGGATATATATCAAAATACAGCTGGTATTTACATGAGATTGTTAAAATGCAACTGTAAGTGCATAATAAATTAGCATGTAATAATGATAATTTGAATTTTTACAATAAAATCTTAATTAAATGTACAATAGAATGCAAAAAACAGAGTATATATTCCCACAATACTGCAATTGTAAATGAATTTTCTAGTATATAAATAAAATACAGCTGGTATTTATATGAGATTGTTAAAATGCACCAGCAGTGCATAATAAATTAGGATGTAATAATAATAATTTGATTTTCTATAATAAAATCTTAATTAAATGTATAACAGAATGCAATAAACAGAGTATATAGTTCCAAAATACTGCAATTATAAATGCATTTCAAGAATATAATACAAAATACAGCTGCTACTTACATGAGATTGTTAAAATGCAGCTGTGAGTGCATAATAAATTAGCAGGTAATAATAATAATTTGATTTTCTACAATAAAATCTTAATTAAATGTACAATAGAATGCAAAAAACAGAGTATATATTCCTTAATTAAATCTACAATAGAATGCAAAAAAGAGAGTATATATTCCCACAATACTGCAATAGTAAATGAATTTTCGAGGATATATATAAAAATACAGCTGGTATTTACATGAGATAGTTAAAATGCACCTGTGAGTGCATAATAAATTAGCATGTAATAATAATAATTTGATTTTCTACAATAAAATCTTAATTAAATGTACAATAGAATGCAAAAAACAGAGTACATAGTCCCACAATACTGCAATTGTAAATGAATTTTCGAGCATATATATCAAAATACAGCTGGCATTTACATGAGATTGTTAAAATGCAACTGTAAGTGCATAATAAATTAGCATGTAATAATAATAATTTGATTTTCTACAATAAATCTTAATTAAATGTACAATAGAATGCAAAAAACAGAGTATATATTCCCACAATACTGCAATTCTAAATGTATTTTCTAGTATATAAATAAAATACAGCTGGTATTTATATGAGATTGTTAAAATGCACCAGGAGTGCATAATAAATTAGCATGTAATAAAGATAATTTGATTTTCTACAATAAAATCTTAATTAAATGTATAATAGAATGTAAAAAACAGAGTATATAGTTCCAAAATACTGCAATTCTAAATGTATTTTCGAGTATATAAATAAAATACAGCTGGTATTTATATGAGATTGTTAAAATGCACCAGGAGTGCATAATAAATTAGCATGTAATAAAGATAATTTGATTTTCTACAATAAAATCTTAATTAAATGTACAATAGAATGCAAAAAACAGAGTATATATTCCCACAATACTGCAATAGTAAATGAATTTTAGAGGATATATATAAAAATACAGCTGGTATTTACATGAGATAGTTAAAATGCACCTTTGAGTGCATAATAAATTAGCATGTAATAATAATAATTTGATTTTCTACTATAAAATCTTAATTAAATGTACAATAGAATGCAAAAAACAGAGTATATATTCCCACAATACTGCAATTGTAAATGAATTTTCTAGTATATAAATAAAATACAGCTGGTATTTATATGAGATTGTTAAAATGCACCAGTAGTGCATAATAAATTAGGATGTAATAATAATAATTTGATTTTCTACAATAAAATCATAATTAAATGTACAATAGAATGCAAAAAACAGAGTACATAGTCCCACAATACTGCAATTGTAAGTGAATTTTCGAGGATATATATCAAAATACAGCTGGCATTTACATGAGATTGTTAAAATGCAACTGTAAGTGCATAATAAATTAGCATGTAATAATAATAATTTGATTTTCTACTATAAAATCTTAATTAAATGTACAATAGAATGCAAAAAACAGAGTATATAGTTCCAAAATACTGCAATTCTAAATGTATTTTCTAGTATATAAATAAAATACAGCTGGTATTTATATGAGATTGTTAAAATGCAGCTGTGAGTGCATTATAAATTAGCATGTAATAACGATAATTTGATTTTCTACAATAAACTCTTAATTAAATGTATAATAGAATGCAAAAAACAGAGTGTATAGTTCCAAAATAATGCAATTATAAATGCATTTCAAGAATATAAAACAAAATACAGCTGGTATTTACATGAGATTGTTAAAATGCAACTATAAGTGCATAATAAATTAGCATGTAATAATGATAATTTGAATTTTTACAATAAAATCTTAATTAAATGTATAATAGAATGCAAAAAACAGAGTATATATTCCCACAATACTGCAATTCTAAATGTATTTTCCAGTATATAAATAAAATACAGCTGGTATTTATATGAGATTGTTAAAATGCAGCTGTGAGTGCATAATAAATTAGCATGTAATAATAATAATTTGATTTTCTACAATAAATTCTTAATTAAATGTACAATAGAATGCAAAAAACAGAGTATATATTCCCACAATATTGCAATTGTAAATGAATTTTCCAGTATATAAATAAAATACAGCTGGTATTTTTTATGAGATTGTTAAAATGCACCTGTGAGTGCATAATGATTTAGCATGTAATAATGATAATTTGATTTTCTACAATAAAATCTTAACTAAATGTATAACAGAATGCAAAAAACAGAGTGTATAGTTCCAAAATAATGCAATTATAAATGCATTTCAAGAATATAAAACAAAATACAGCTGGTATTTACATGAGATTGTTAAAATGCAACTGTAAGTGCATAATAAATTAGCATGTAATAATGATAATTTGAATTTTTACAATAAAATCTTAATTAAATGTATAATAGAATGCAAAAAACAGAGTATATAGTTCCAAAATAATGCAATTATAAATGCATTTCAAGAATATAAAACAAAATACAGCTGGTATTTACATGAGATTGTTAAAATGCAGCTGTGAGTGCATAATAAATTAGCATGTAATAACGATAATTTGATTTTCTACAATAAACTCTTAATTAAATGTATAATAGAATGCAAAAAACAGAGTATATAGTTCCAAAATACTGCAATTCTAAATGTATTTTCCAGTATATAAATAAAATACAGCTGGTATTTTTTATGAGATTGTTAAAATGCACCTGTGAGTGCATAATGATTTAGCATGTAATAATGATAATTTGATTTTCTACAATAAAATCTTAACTAAATGTATAACAGAATGCAAAAAACAGAGTGTATAGTTCCAAAATAATGCAATTATAAATGCATTTCAAGAATATAAAACAAAATACAGCTGGTATTTACATGAGATTGTTAAAATGCAACTGTAAGTGCATAATAAATTAGCATGTAATAATGATAATTTGAATTTTTACAATAAAATCTTAATTAAATGTATAATAGAATGCAAAAAACAAAATATATAGTTCCAAAATAATGCAATTATAAATGCATTTCAAGAATATAAAACAAAATACAGCTGGTATTTACATGAGATTGTTAAAATGCACCTGTGAGTGCAGAATAAATTAGCATGTAATAATAATAATTTGATTTTCTACAATAAATTCTTAATTAAATGTACAATAGAATGCAAAAAACAGAGTATATATTCCCACAATATTGCAATTGTAAATGAATTTTCTAGTATATAAATAAAATACAGCTGGTATTTATATGAGATTGTTAAAATGCACCAGCAGTGCATAATAAATTAGGATGTAATAATAATAATTTGATTTTCTACAATAAAATCTTAATTAAATGTATAACAGAATGCAAAAAACAGAGTGTATAGTTCCAAAATAATGCAATTATAAATGCATTTCAAGAATATAAAACAAAATACAGCTGGTATTTACATGAGATTGTTAAAATGCAGCTGTGAGTGCATAATAAATTAGCATGTAATAACGATAATTTGATTTTCTACAATAAACTCTTAATTAAATGTATAATAGAATGCAAAAAACAGAGTATATAGTTCCAAAATACTGCAATTCTAAATGTATTTTCCAGTATATAAATAAAATACAGCTGGTATTTACATGAGATTGTTAAAATCAACCTGTGAGTGCATAATAAATTAGCATGTAATAATGATAATTTGATTTTCTACAATAAAATCTTAATTAAATGTACAATAGAATGCAAAAAAAAGAGTATATATTCCCACAATACTGCAATTGTAAATGAATTTTCGAGTATATAAATAAAATACAGCTGGTATTTATATGAGATTGTAAAACTGGACCTGTGAGTGTATAATGAATTAGCATGTAATAATAATAATTTGATTTTCTACAATAAAATCTTAATTAAATGTACAATAGAATGCAAAAAACAGAGTATATAGTTCCAAAATACTGCAATTCTAAATGTATTTTACAGTATATAAATAAAATACAGCTGGTATTTACATGAGATTGTTAAAATCAACCTGTGAGTGCATAATAAATTAGCATGTAATAATGATAATTTGATTTTCTACAATAAAATCTTAATTAAATGTACAATAGAATGCAAAAAACAGAGTATATATTCCCACAATACTGCAATTGTAAATGAATTTTCGAGTATATAAATAAAATACAGCTGGTATTTACATGAGATTGTTAAAATGCATCTGTGAGTGCATAATAAATTAGCACTTAATAATGATAATTTGAATTTCTACAATAAAATCTTAAATAAATGTACAATAGAATGCAAAAAACAGAGTATATATTCCCACAATACTGCAATAGTAAATGAATTTTCGAGGATACATATAAAAATACAGCTGGTATTTACATGAGATAGTTAAAATGCACCTGTGAGTGCATAATAAATTAGCATGTAATAATAATAATTTGATTTTCTACAATAAAATCTTAATTAAATGTACAATAGAATGCAAAAAACAGAGTACATAGTCCCACAATACTGCAATTGTAAATGAATTTTCGAGGATATATATCAAAATACAGCTGGTATTTACATGAGATTGTTAAAATGCAACTGTAAGTGCATAATAAATTAGCATGTAATAATGATAATTTGCATTTTTACAATAAAATCTTAATTAAATGTATAATAGAATGCAAAAAACAGAGTATATAGTTCCAAAATACTGCAATTCTAAATGTATTTTCCAGTATATAAATAAAATACAGCTGGTATTTATATGAGATTGTTAAAATGCACCTGTGAGTGCATAATAAATTAGCATGTAATAATAATAATTTGATTTTCTACAATAAAATCTTAATTAAATGTACAATAGAATGCAAGAAACAGAGTATATATTCCCACAATACTGCAATTGTAAATGAATTTTCAAGTATATAAATAAAATACAGCTAATATTTACATGAGATTGTTAAAATACAGCTGTGACTGCATAATAAATTAGCATGTAATAACGATAATTTGATTTTCTACAATAAA
>JACCHV010000206.1:0-26354 GCA_018907245.1 Eupristina koningsbergeri
CATGTTTGAAAATGAATTTTTCATTTATTCACTAGTGCATTTTACATTTCAACATGGAAATATCCTTGATTTGTATTTAATATTATAAAAATGCTTTATAATACACTGTTATGAAACTACACATCCCGGATTTTAAATTCTAAAATCCAATTAATAAAATATTATCTTAGAAATTGAATATGACATGTTTGAAAATGAATTTTTCATTTATTCACTAGTGCATTTTACATTTCAACATGGAAATATCCTTGATTTGTATTTAATATTATAAAAATGCTTTATAATACACTGTTATGAAACTACGCTTCTCCGATTTTAAATTCTAAAATCCAATTAATAAAATATTATCTTAGAAATTGAATATGACATGTTTGAAAATGAATTTTTCATTTATTCACTAGTGCATTTTACTGTTCAACATGGAAATATGCTCTTTTTATATTTAAAATTATAAAAATGCATTATAAATACACTGTTATGAAACTACACATCTCGGATTTTAAATTCTAAAATCCAATTTATAAAATATTATCTTAGAAATTGAATATGTCATGTTTGAAAATAAAATTATCATTCATTCAATAGTGCATTTTATTTTTCAACATGGAAAGCTGCTCTTTTTATATTTAAAATTATAAACATGCATTATAAATACATAGTTATAAATCTACACATCTCGGAATTTAAATTCTAAAATCCAATTAATAAAATATTATCTTAGAAATTGAATATGTCATGTTTGAAAATGAATTTTTCATTTATTCACTAGTGCATTTTATATTTCAACATGGAAAGCTGCTCGATTTGTATTTAAAATTATAAAAATGCTTTATAATACACTGTTATGAAACTACACATCTCGGATTTAAAATTCTAAAATCCAATTAATAAAATATTATCTTAGAAATTGAATATGTCATGTTTGAAAATGAAATTATCATTCATTCACTAGTGCATTTAACTTTTCAACATGGAAATATGCTCTTTTTATATTTAAAATTATAAAAATGCATTATAAATACACTGTTATGAAACTACACATCTCGGATTTTAAATTCTAAAATCCAATTTATAAAATATTATCTTAGAAATGGAATATGTCATGTTTGAAAATAAAATTATCATTCATTCAATAGTGCATTTTATTTTTCAACATGGAAAGCTGCTCTTTTTATATTTAAAATTATAAACATGCATTATAAATACATAGTTATGAAACTACACATCTCGGATTTAAAATTCTAAAATACAATTAATAAAATATTATCTTAGAAATTGATTATGTCATGTTTGAAAATGAATTTTTCAATTATAAACTAGTGCATTTTATTTTTCAACATGGAAAGCTGCTCGATTTGTATTTAAAATTATAAAAAAGGTTTATAAATACACTCTTATGAATCTACACATCTCGGATTTTAAATTCTAAAATCCAATTTATAAAATATTATCTTAGAAATTGAATATGTCATGTTTGAAAATGAATTTTTCATTTATTCACTAGTGCATATTACGTTTCAACATGGAAATATCCTCGATTTGTATATAAAATTATAAAAATGCTTTATAAATACACTGTTATGAATCTACACATCTCGGATTTTAAATTCTAAAATCCAATTAATAAAATATTATCTTAGAAATTGAATATGTCATGTTTGAAAATGAAATTATCATTCATTCACTAGTGCATTTTACTTTTCAACATGGAAATATGCTCTTTTTATATTTAAAATTATAAAAATGCATTATAAATACACTGTTATGAAACTGCACATCTCGGATTTTAAATTCTAAAATACAATTAATAAAATATTATCTTAGAAATTGAATATGTCATGTTTGAAAATGAATTTTTCATTTATTCACTAGTTCATTTTATTTTTCAACATGGAAAGCTGCTCGATTTGTATTTAAAATTTTAAAAATGCTTTATAAATACACTGTTATGAAACTACGCTTCTCCGATTTTAAATTCTAAAATCCAATTAATAAAATATTATCTTAGAAATTGAATATGACATGTTTGAAAATCAGTTTTTCATTTATTCACTAGTGCATTTTACTGTTCAACATGGAAATATCCTCGATTTGTATTTAAAATTTTAAAAATGCTTTATAAATATACTGTTATGAAACTATACATCCCGGATTTTAAATTCTAAAATCCAATTTATAAAATATTATCTTAGAAATTGAATATGTCATGTTTGAAAATAAAATTATCATTCATTCAATAGTGCATTTTATTTTTCAACATGGAAAGCTGCTCTTTTTATATTTAAAATTATAAAAATGCATTATAAATACATAGTTATGAAACTACACATCTCGGATTTAAAATTCTAAAATACAATTAATAAAATATTATCTTAGAAATTGAATATGTCATGTTTGAAAATGAATTTTTCATTTATTCACTAGTGCATTTTATTTTTCAACATGGACAGCTGCTCGGTTTGTATTTAAAATTATAAAAATGCATTATAGATACATTGTTTGAAACAACATACCTCATATTACCACTCTAAAATATATTTAATCAACATATTATCATAGAAATTGTATATGTCATATTTGAAAATGAATTTATCATTCACTCACTAGTCCATTTTACTTTTCAACATGGAAATATCCTCGATTTGTATATAATATTATAAAAATGCTTTATAAATACACTGTTATGAATCTACACATCTCGGATTTTAAATTCTAAAATCCAATTAATAAAATATTATCTTATAAATTGAATATTTCATGTTTGAAAATGAATTTTTCATTTATTCACTAGTTCATTTTATTTTTCAACATGGAAAGCTGCTCGATTTGTATTTAAAATTTTAAAAATGCTTTATAAATACACTGTTATGAAACTACGCTTCTCCGATTTTAAATTCTAAAATCCAATTAATAAAATATTATCTTAGAAATTGAATATGTCATGTTTGAAAATGAATTTTTCATTTATTCACTAGTGCATTTTATGTTTCAACATGGAAATATGCTCGATTTGTATTTAAAATTATAAAAATGCATTATAAATACACAGTTATGAAACTACACATCTCGGATTTCAAATTCTAAAATACAATTAATAAAATATTATCTTAGAAATTGAATATGACATGTTTGAAAATGAATTTTTCATTTATTCACTAGTGCATTTTACTTTTCAACATGGAAATATCCTCGATTTGTAATTTAAAATTATAAAAATGCATTATAAATACACAGTTATGAAACTACACATCTCGGATTTTAAATTCTAAAATCCAATTAATAAAATATTATCTTAGAAATTGAATATGTCATGTTTGAAAATGAATTTTTCATTTATTCACTAGTTCATTTTATTTTTCAACATGGAAAGCTGCTCGATTTGTATTTAAAATTTTAAAAATGCTTTATAAATACACTGTTATGAAACTACGCTTCTCCGATTTTAAATTCTAAAATCCAATTAATAAAATATTATCTTAGAAATTGAATATGACATGTTTGAAAATGAATTTTTCATTTATTCACTAGTGCATTTTACTGTTCAACATGGAAATATGCTCTTTTTATATTTAAAATTATAAAAATGCATTATAAATACACTGTTATGAAACTACACATCTCGGATTTTAAATTCTAAAATCCAATTTATAAAATATTATCTTAGAAATTGAATATGTCATGTTTGAAAATAAAATTATCATTCATTCAATAGTGCATTTTATTTTTCAACATGGAAAGCTGCTCTTTTTATATTTAAAATTATAAACATGCATTATAAATACATAGTTATGAAACTACACATCTCGGATTTAAAATTCTAAAATACAATTAATAAAATATTATCTTAGAAATTGAATATGTCATGTTTGAAAATGAATTTTTCATTTATTCACTAGTGCATTTTATATTTCAACATGGAAAGCTGCGCGATTTGTATTTAAAATTATAAAAATGTATTATAAATACACAGTTATGAAACTGCACATCTCGGATTATAAATTCTCAAATCCAATTAAGTAAATATTATCTTAGAAATTGAATATGACATGTTTGAAAATGAATTTATCATTTATTCACTAGTGCATTTTAATTTTCAACATGGAAATATCCTCTATTTGTATTTAAAATTATAAAAATGCATTATAATTACATCGTTTTGTAACTACACATCTCGGATTTTAAATTCTAAAATCCAATTAATAAAATATTATCTTAGAAATTGAATATGTCATGTTTGAAAATAAAATTATCATTCATTCACTAGTGCATTTTACTTTTCAACATGGAAATATGCTCTATTTGTATTTAAAATTATAAAAATGCTTTATAAATACACTGTTATGATTCTACACATCTCCGATTTTAAATTCTAAAATCCAATTAATAAAATATTATCTTAGAAATTGAATATGACATGTTTGAACATGAATTTTTCATTTATTCACTATTACATTTTATTTTTCAACATGGAAAGCTGCTCGATTTATATTTAAAATTTTAAAAATGCTTTATAAATACACTGTTATGAAACTATACATCCCGGATTTTAAATTCTAAAATCCAATTTATAAAAAATTATCTTAGAAATTGAATATGTCATGTTTTAAAATGAATTTTTCATTCATTCACTAGTGCATTTTATATTTCAACATGGAAAGCTGCTCGATTTGTATTTAAAATTATAAAAATGCTTTATAATACACTGTTATGAATCTACACATCTCGGATTTTAAATTCTAAAATCCAATTAATAATATATTATCTTAGAAATTGAATATGTCATGTTTGAAAATGAAATTATCATTCATTCACTAGTGCATTTAACTTTTCAACATGGAAATATGCTCTTTTTATATTTAAAATTATAAAAATGCATTATAAATACACTAGTTATGAAACTACACATCTCGGATTTTAAATTCTAAAATCCAATTAATAAAATATTATCTTAGAAATTGAATATGACATGTTTGAAAATGAAATTATCATTCATTCACTAGTGCATTTTACTTTTCAACATGGAAATATGCTCTTTTGTATTTAAAATTATAAAAATGCTTTATAAATACACTGTTATGAAACTACACATCTCGGATTTTAAATTCTAAAATCCAATTAATAAAATATTATCTTAGAAATTGAATATGACATGTTTGAAAATGAATTTTTCATTTATTCACTAGTGCATTTTACTTTTCAACATGGAAATATCCTCGATTTGTATTTAATATTATAAAAATGCTTTATAATACACTGTTATGAAACTACACATCTCGGATTTTAAATTCTAAAATCCAATTAATAAAATATTATCTTAGAAATTGAATATGTCATGTTTGAAAATGAATTTTTCATTTATTCACTAGTGCATTTTACTTTTCAACATGGAAATATGCTCTTTTTATATTTAAAATTATAAAAATGCTTTATAAATACACTGTTATGAAACTACACATGTCGGATTTTAAATTCTAAAATCCAATTAATAAAATATTATCTTAGAAATTGTATATGTCATGTTTAAAAATGAATTTTTCATTTATTCACTAGTGCATTTTACTTTTCAACATGGAAATATCCTCGATTTTTATATAAAATTATAAAAATGCTTTATAATACACAGTTATGAAACTACACATCCCGGATTTTAAATTCTAGAATCCAATTAATAAAATATTATCATAGAAATTGAATATGACATGTTTGAAAATGAATTTTTCATTTTTCACTAGTGCATTTTACTTTTCAACATGGAAATATCCTCGATTTGTATTTAATATTATAAAAATGCTTTATAATACACAGTTATGATACTACACATCTCGGATTTTAAATTCTAAAATACAATTAATAAAAAATTATCTTAGAAATTGAATATGTCATGTTTTAAAATGAATTTTTCATTTATTCACTAGTGCATTTCATATTTCAACATGGAAAGCTGCTCGATTTGTATTTAAAATTATAAAAATGCATTATAAATACACAGTTATGAAACTGCACATCTCGGATTTTAAATTCTAAAATCCAATTAATAAAATATTATCTTAGAAATTGAATATGACATGTTTGAAAATGAATTTTTCATTTATTCACTAGTGCATTCTACTTTTCAACATTGAAATATGCTCTATTTGTATATAAAATTATAAAAATGCTTTATAAATACACTATTATGAATCTACACATGTCGGATTTTAAATTCTAAAATGCAATTAATAAAAAATTATCTTAGAAATTGAATATGTCATGTTTGAAAATGAATTTTTCATTTATTCACTAGTGCATTTTATATTTCAACATGGAAAGCTGCTCGATTTGTATTTAAAATTATAAAAATGCATTATAGATACATTGTTTGAAACAACATACCTCATATTACCACTCTAAAATATATTTAATCAACATATTATCATAGAAATTGTATATGTCATATTTGAAAATGAATTTATCATTCACTCACTAGTGCATTCTACTTTTCAACATTGAAATATGCTCTATTTGTATATAAAATTATAAAAATGCTTTATAAATACACTATTATGAATCTACACATGTCGGATTTTAAATTCTAAAATCCAATTAATAAAATATTATCTTAGAAATTGTATATGTCATGTTTAAAAATGAATTTTTCATTTATTCACTAGTGCATTTAACTTTTCAACATGGAAATATGCTCTTTTTATATTTAAAATTATAAAAATGCTTTATAAATACACTATTATGAATCTACACTTGTCGGATTTTAAATTCTAAAATCCAATTAATAAAATATTATCTTAGAAATTGTATATGTCATGTTTAAAAATGAATTTTTCATTTATTCACTAGTGCATTTTACTTTTCAACATGGAAATATCCTCGATTTTTATATAAAATTATAAAAATGCATTATAAATACACAGTTATAAAACTACACATCCCGGATTTTAAATTCTAAAATCCAATTAATAAAATATTATCTTAGAAATTGAATATGACATGTTTGAAAATGAATTTTTCATTTTTCACTAGTGCATTTTACTTTTCAACATGGAAATATCCTCGATTTGTATTTAATATTATAAAAATGCTTTATAATACACAGTTATGAAACTACACATCTCGGATTTTAAATTCTAAAATACAATTAATAAAAAATTATCTTAGAAATTGAATATGTCATGTTTTAAAATGAATTTTTCATTTATTCACTAGTGCATTTCATATTTCAACATGGAAAGCTGCTCGATTTGTATTTAAAATTATAAAAATGCATTATAAATACACAGTTATGAAACTGCACATCTCGGATTTTAAATTCTAAAATCCAATTAATAAAATATTATCTTAGAAATTGAATATGACATGTTTGAAAATGAATTTTTCATTTATTCACTAGTGCATTCTACTTTTCAACATTGAAATATGCTCTATTTGTATATAAAATTATAAAAATGCTTTATAAATACACTATTATGAATCTACACATGTCGGATTTTAAATTCTAAAATGCAATTAATAAAAAATTATCTTAGAAATTGAATATGTCATGTTTGAAAATGAATTTTTCATTTATTCACTAGTGCATTTTATATTTCAACATGGAAAGCTGCTCGATTTGTATTTAAAATTATAAAAATGCATTATAGATACATTGTTTGAAACAACATACCTCATATTACCACTCTAAAATATATTTAATCAACATATTATCATAGAAATTGTATATGTCATATTTGAAAATGAATTTATCATTCACTCACTAGTCCATTTTACTTTTCAACATGGAAATATCCTCGATTTGTATATAAAATTATAAAAATGCTTTATAAATACACTGTTATGAATCTACACATCTCGGATTTTAAATTCTAAAATCCAATTAATAAAATATTATCTTAGAAATTGAATATGACATGTTTGAACATGAATTTTTCATTTATTCACTAGTACATTTTATTTTTCGACATGGAAAGCTGTTCGATTTGTATTTAAAATTTTAATAATGCATTATAAATACACTGTTATGAAACTACACATCCCGGATTTTAAATTCTAAAATCCAATTAATAAAATATTACCTAGAAATTGAATATGACATGTTTGAAAATGAATTTTTCATTTATTCACTAGTGCATTTTATTTTTCAACATGGAAAGCTGCTCGATTTGTATTTAATATTGTAAAATGCTTTATAATACACAGTTATGAAATTACACATCTCGTATTTTAAATTCTAAAATCCAATTAATAAAATATTATCTTAGAAATTGAATATGTCATGTTTGAAAATAAAATTATCATCCATTCACTAGTGCATTTTACTTTTCAACATGGAAATATGCTCTATTTGTATTTAAAATTATAAAAATGCTTTATAAATACACTGTTATGATTCTACACATCTCCGATTTTAAATTCTAAAATCCAATTAATAAAATATTACCTTAGAAATTGAATATGACATGTTTGAACATGAATTTTTCATTTATTCACTATTACATTTTATTTTTCAACATGGAAAGCTGTTCGATTTATGTTTAAAATTTTAATAATGCTTTATAAATACACTGTTATGAAACTACATATCCCGGATTTTAAATTCTAAAATCCAATTAATAAAATATTACCTTAGAAATTGAATATGTCATGTTTTAAAATGAATTTTTCATTCATTCACTAGTGCATTTTATATTTCAACATGGAAAGCTGCTCGATTTGTATTTAAAATTATAAAAATGCTTTATAATACACTGTTATGAATCTACACATCTCGGATTTTAAAATCTAAAATCCAATTAATAATATATTATCTTAGAAATTGAATATGTCATGTTTGAAAATAAAATTATCATTTATTCACTAGTGCATTTTACTTTTCAACATGGAAATATCCTCGATTTTTATTAAAATTATAAAAATGCTTATAAATACACTGTTATGAAACTACACATCTCCGATTTTAAATTCTAAAATCCAATTAATAAAATATTATCTTAGAAATTGAATATGACATGTTTGAAAATGAATTTTTCATTTATTCACTAGTGCATTTAACTTTTCAACATGGAAATATGCTCTTTTGTATATAAAATTATAAAAATGCTTTATAAATACACTGTTATGAAACTACACATCTCGGATTTTAAATTCTAAAATCAATTAATAAAAAATTATCTTAGAAATTGAATATGTCATGTTTGAAAATGAATTTTTCATTTATTCACTAGTGCATTTTATATTTCAACATGGAAAGCTGCTCGATTTGTATTTAAAATTATAAAAATGCTATTATAAATACACAGTTATGAAACTGCACATCTCGGATTTTAAATTCTAAAATCCAATTAATAAAATATTATCTTAGAAATTGAATATGTCATGTTTGAAAATGAATTTTTCATTTATTCACTAGTGCATTTTATTTTTCAACATGGAAAGCTGCTCGATTTGTATTTAAAATTTTAAAATGCTTATAATACATTGTTTGAAACAACATCCCATATTAACTCTAAAATAATTAATCAACTATTATCTAGAAATTGATATGTCATATTTGAAAATGAATTTTCATTCACTCACTAGTCCATTTTACTTTTCAACATGGAAATTCCTTGATTTGTATATAAATTATAAAAATGCTTTATAAATACACTGTTATGAATCTACACATCTCGGATTTTAAATTCTAAATCTAATTAATAAAATATTATCTTAGAAATTGAATATGTCATGTTTGAAAATGAATTTTTCATTTATTCACTAGTGCATTTATTTTTCAACATGGAAATATGCTCGATTTGTATTTAAAATTTTAAAAATGCTTTATAAATATACTGTTATGAAACTATACATCCCGGATTTTAAATTCTAAAATCCAATTTATAAAATATTATCTTAGAAATTGAATATGTCATGTTTGAAAATAAAATTATCATTCATTCAATAGTGCATTTTATTTTTCAACATGGAAAGCTGCTCTTTTTATATTTAAAATTATAAAAATGCATTATAAATACATAGTTATGAAACTACACATCTCGGATTTTAAATTCTAAAATACAATTAATAAAATATTATCTTAGAAATTGAATATGACATGTTTGAAAATAAAATTATCATTCATTCACTAGTGCATTTTATTTTTCAACATGAAAAGCTGCTCGATTTGTATTTAATATTATAAAAATGCTTTATAATACACAGTTATGAAACTACACATCTCGGATTTTAAATTCTAAAATCCAATTAATAAAATATTATCTTGGAAATTGAATATGTCATGTTTGAAAATAAAATTATCATTCATTCACTAGTGCATTTTATTTTTCAACATGGAAAGCTGCTCTTTTTATATTTAAAATTATAAAAATGCATTATATATACATAGTTATGAAACTACACATCTCGGATTTAAAATTCTAAAATACAATTAATAAAATATTATCTTAGAAATTGAATATGTCATGTTTGAAAATAAAATTATCATTCATTCACTAGTGCATTTTACTTTTCAACATGGAAATATGCTCGATTTGTATTTAAAATTATAAAAATGCTTTATAAATACACTGTTATGATTCTACACATCTCCGATTTTAAATTCTAAAATCCAATTAATAAAATATTATCTTAGAAATTGAATATGACATGTTTGAACATGAATTTTTCATTTATTCACTATTACATTTTATTTTTCAACATGGAAAGCTGCTCGATTTATATTTAAAATTTTAAAAATGCTTTATAAATACACTGTTATGAAACTATACATCCCGGATTTTAAATTCTAAAATCCAATTTATAAAAAATTATCTTAGAAATTGAATATGTCATGTTTTAAAATGAATTTTTCATTCATTCACTAGTGCATTTTATATTTCAACATGGAAAGCTGCTCGATTTGTATTTAAAATTATAAAAATGCTTTATAAATACACTGTTATGATTCTACACATCTCGGATTTTATAATTCTAAAATCCAATTAATAAATATTATCTTAGAAATTGAATATGTCATGTTTGAAAATGAAATTATCATTCATTCACTAGTGCATTTAACTTTTCAACATGGAAATATGCTCTTTTTATATTTAAAATTATAAAAATGCATTATAAATACACTATATGAAACTACACATCTCGGATTTTAAATTCTAAAATCCAATTAATAAAATATTATCTTAGAAATTGTATATGTCATGTTTGAAAATGAATTTTTCATTTATTTACTAGTGCATTTTACTTTTCAACATGGAAAGCTGCTCGATATGTATTTAAAATTATAAAAATGCATTATAAATACACTGTTATGAAACTACACATCTCCGGATTTTAAATTCTAAAATCCAATTAATAAAATATTATCTTAGAAATTGAATATGACATGTTTGAAAATGAATTTTTCATTTATTCACTAGTGCATTTTACTTTTCAACATGGAAATATCCTCGATTTGTATTTAATATTATAAAAATGCTTTATAATACACAGTTATGAAACTACACATCTCGGATTTTAAATTCTAAAATACAATTAATAAAAAATTATCTTAGAAATTGAATATGTCATGTTTTAAAATGAATTTTTCATTTATTCACTAGTGCATTTCATATTTCAACATGGAAAGCTGCTCGATTTGTATTTAAAATTATAAAAATGCTTTATAAATACACTGTTATGAAACTACACATCTCCGGATTTTAAATTCTAAAATCCAATTAATAAAATATTATCTTAGAAATTGAATATGTCATGTTTGAAAATGAATTTTTCATTTATTCACTAGTGCATTTTATTTTTCAACATGGAAAGCTGCTCGATTTGTATTTAAAATTATAAAAATGCTTTATAAATACACTGTTATGAAACTACACATCTCCGATTTTAAATTCTAAAATCCAATTAATAAAATATTATCTTAGAAATTGAATATGTCATGTTTGAAAATAAAATTATCATTCATTCACTAGTGCATTTTATTTTTCAACATGGAAAGCTGCTCTTTTTATATTTAAAATTATAAAAATGCATTATAAATACATAGTTATGAAACTACACATCTCGGATTTTAAATTCTAAAATACAATTAATAAAATATTATCTTAGAAATTGAATATGACATGTTTGAAAATGAATTTATCATTCATTCACTAGTGCATTTTATTTTTCAACATGGAAAGCTGCTCGATTTGTATTTAAAATTATAAAAATGCTTTATAATACACTGTTATGAAACTACACATCTCGGATTTTAAATTCTAAAATCCAATTAATAAAATATTATCTTAGAAATTGAATATGTCATGTTTGAAAATGAATTTATCATTCATTCACTAGTGCATTTTACTTTTCAACATGGAAATATGCTCGATTTTTATATTTAAAATTATAAAAATGCTTATAAATACACTGTTATGAAACTACACATCTCGGATTTTAAATTCTAAAATACAATTAATAAAATATTATCTTAGAAATTGAATATGTCATGTTTGAAAATGAATTTTTCATTTATTCACTAGTGCATTTTACTTTTCAACATGGAAATATCCTCGATTTGTATTTAAAATTATAAAAATGCTTTATAATACACTGTTATGAAACTACACATCTCCGATTTTAAATTCTAAAATACAATTAATAAAATATTATCTTAGAAATTGAATATGTCATGTTTGAAAATGAATTTTTCATTCATTCACTAGTGCATTTTATTTTTCAACATGGAAAGCTGCTCGATTTGTATTTAAAATTATAAAAATGCTTTATAATACACTGTTATGAAACTACACATCTCGGATTTTAAATTCTAAAATCCAATTAATAAAATATTATCTTAGAAATTGAATATGTCATGTTTGAAAATGAAATTATCATTCATTCACTAGTGCATTTAACTTTTCAACATGGAAATATGCTCTTTTTATATTTAAAATTATAAAAATGCTTTATAAATACACTATTATGAATCTACACATGTCGGATTTTAAATTCTAAAATCCAATTAATAAAATATTATCTTAGAAATTGTATATGTCATGTTTGAAAATGAATTTTTCATTTATTCACTAGTGCATTTTACATTTCAACATGGAAATATCCTCGATTTTTATATAAAATTATAAAAATGCATTATAAATACACAGTTATGAAACTACACATCCCGGATTTTAAATTCTAAAATCCAATTAATAAAATATTATCTTAGAAATTGAATATGACATGTTTGAAAATGAATTTTTCATTTTTCACAAGTGCATTTTACTTTTCAACATGGAAATATCCTCGATTTGTATTTAATATTATAAAAATGATTTATAATACACAGTTATGAAACTACACATCTCGGATTTTAAATTCTAAAATACAATTAATAAAAAATTATCTTAGAAATTGAATATGTCATGTTTTAAAATGAATTTTTCATTTATTCACTAGTGCATTTCATATTTCAACATGGAAAGCTGCTCGATTTGTATTTAAAATTATAAAAATGCATTATAAATACACAGTTATGAAAATGCACATCTCGGATTTTAAATTCTAAAATCCAATTAATAAAATATTATCTTAGAAATTGAATATGACATGTTTAAAAAGGAATTTTTCATTTATTCACTAGTGCATTCTACTTTTCAACATTGAAATATGCTCTATTTGTATATAAAATTATAAAAATGCTTTATAAATACACTATTATGAATCTACACATGTCGGATTTTAAATTCTAAAATCCAATTAATAAAAAATTATCTTAGAAATTCAATATGTCATGTTTGAAAATGAATTTTTCATTTATTCACTAGTGCATTTTATATTTCAACATGGAAAGCTGCGCGATTTGTATTTAAAATTATAAAAATGTATTATAAATACACAGTTATGAAACTGCACATCTCGGATTATAAATTCTAAAATACAATTAATAAAATATTATCTTATAAATTGAATATGTCATGTTTGAAAATGAATTTTTCATTCACTCACTAGTCCATTTTACTTTTCAACATGGAAATATCCTCGATTTGTATATAAAATTATAAAAATGCTTTATAAATACACTGTTGTGAAACTACACATCTCCGATTTTAAATTCTAAAATCCAATTAATAAAATATTATCTTAGAAATTGAATATGACATGTTTGAAAATGAATTTTTCATTCATTCACTAGTGCATTCTACTTTTCAACATGGAAAGCTGCTCGATTTGTATTTAATATTATAAAAATGCATTATAATACACAGTTATGAAATTACACATCTCGGATTTTAAATTCTAAAATCCAATTAATAAAATATTATCTTAGAAATTGAATATGTCATGTTTGAAAATAAAATTATCATTCATTCACTAGTGCATTTTACTTTTCAACATGGAAATATGCTCTATTTGTATTTAAAATTATAAAAATGCTTTATAAATACACTGTTATGATTCTACACATCTCCGATTTTAAATTCTAAAATCCAATTAACAAAATATTATCTTAGAAATTGAATATGACATGTTTGAACATGAATTTTTCATTTATTCACTATTACATTTTATTTTTCAACATGGAAAGCTGCTCGATTTATATTTAAAATTTTAAAAATGCTTTATAAATACACTGTTATGAAACTATACATCCCGGATTTTAAATTCTAAAATCTAATTTATAAAATATTATCTTAGAAATTGAATATGTCATGTTTGAAAATAAAATTATCATTCATTCAATAGTGCATTTTATTTTTCAACATGGAAAGCTGCTCTTTTTATATTTAAAATTATAAACATGCATTATAAATACATAGTTATGAAACTACACATCTCGGATTTAAAATTCTAAAATACAATTAATAAAATATTATCTTAGAAATTGAATATGTCATGTTGGAAAATGAATTTTTCAATTTATTCACTAGTGCATTTTACTTTTCAACATGGAAATATCCTCGATTTGTATTTAAAATTATAAAAAAGGTTTATAAATACACTGTTATGAAACTACACATCTCGATTTTAAATTCTAAAATCCAATTAATAAAATATTATCTTAGAAATTGAATATGTCATGTTTGAAAATGAATTTTTCATTTATTCACTAGTGCATATTACGTTTCAACATGGAAATATCCTCGATTTGTATTTAAAATTTTAAAAATGCTTTATAAATATACTGTTATGAAACTATACATCCCGGATTTTAAATTCTAAAATCCAATTTATAAAATATTATCTTAGAAATTGAATATGTCATGTTTGAAAATAAAATTATCATTCATTCACTAGTGCATTTTATTTTTCAACATGGAAAGCTGCTCTTTTTATATTTAAAATTATAAAAATGCATTATATATACATAGTTATGAAACTACACATCTCGGATTTAAAATTCTAAAATACAATTAATAAAATATTATCTTAGAAATTGAATATGTCATGTTTGAAAATGAATTTTTCAATTATAAACTAATGCATTTTATTTTTCAACATGGAAAGCTGCTCGATTTGTATTTAAAAATATAAAAAAGGTTTATAAATACACTGTTATGAAACTATACATCCCGGATTTTAAATTCTAAAATCCAATTTATAAAATATTATCTTAGAAATTGAATATGTCATGTTTGAAAATAAAATTATCATTCATTCAATAGTGCATTTTATTTTTCAACATGGAAAGCTGCTCTTTTTATATTTAAAATTATAAAAATGCATTATAAATACATAGTTATGAAACTACACATCTCGGATTTAAAATTCTAAAATCCAATTTATAAAATATTATCTTAGAAATTGAATATGTCATGTTTGAAAATAAAATTATCATTCATTCACTAGTGCATTTTATTTTTCAACATGGAAAGCTGCTCTTTTTATATTTAAAATTATAAAAATGCATTATAAATACATAGTTATGAAACTACACATCTCGGATTTTAAATTCTAAAATACAATTAATAAAATATTATCTTAGAAATTGAATATGACATGTTTGAAAATAAAATTATCATTCATTCACTAGTGCATTTTATTTTTCAACATGGAAAGCTGCTCGATTTATATTTAAAATTATAAAAATGCATTATAAATACACAGTTATGAAACTGCACATCTCGGATTTTAAATTATAAAATACAATTAATAAAAAATTATCTTAGAAATTGAATATGTTATGTTTTAAAATGAATTTTTCATTTTTCACTAGTGCATTTTACTTTTCAACATGGAAATATCCTCGATTTCTATTTAATATTATAAAAATGCTTTATAATACACAGTTATGAAACTACACATCTCGGATTTTAAATTCTAAAATACAATTAATAAAAAATTATCTTAGAAATTGAATATGTCATGTTTTAAAATGAATTTTTCATTCATTCACTAGTGCATTTTATATTTCAACATGGAAAGCTGCTCGATTTGTATTTAAAATTATAAAAATGCTTTATAATACACTGTTATGAATCTACACATCTCGGATTTTAAATTCTAAAATCCAATTAATAATGTATTATCTTAGAAATTGAATATGTCATGTTTGAAAATGAAATTATCATTCATTCACTAGTGCATTTAACTTTTCAACATGGAAATATGCTCTTTTTATATTTAAAATTATAAAAATGCTTTATAAATACACTATTATGAAACTACACATCTCGGATTTTAAATTCTAAAATACAATTAATAAAAAATTATCTTAGAAATTGAATATGTCATGTTTGAAAATGAATTTTTCATTTATTCACTAGTGCATTTTATTTTTCAACATGGAAAGCTGCTCGATTTGTATTTAAAATTATAAAAATGCTTTATAATACACTGTTATGAAACTACACATCTCGGATTTTAAATTCTAAAATCCAATTAATAAAATATTATCTTAGAAATTGAATATGTCATGTTTGAAAATGAAATTATCATTCATTCACTAGTGCATTTAACTTTTCAACATGGAAATATGCTCTTTTTATATTTAAAATTATAAAAATGCATTATAAATACACAGTTATGAAACTGCACATCTCGGATTTTAAATTCTAAATACAATTAATAAAATATTATCTTAGAAATTGAATATGTCATGTTTGAAAATGAATTTTTCATTCACTCACTAGTCCATTTTACTTTTCAACATGGAAATATCCTCGATTTGTATTTAAAATTATAAAAATGCTTTATAAATACACTGTTTGAAACTACACATCTCCGATTTTAAATTCTAAAATCCAATTAATAAAATATTATCTTAGAAATTGAATATGACATGTTTGAAAATGAATTTTTCATTTATTCACTAGTGCATTTTATATTTCAACATGGAAAGCTGCTCGATTTGTATTTAAAATTATAAAAATGCTTTATAAATACACTATTATGAAACTACACATCTCGGATTTTAAATTCTAAAATCCAATTAATAAAATATTATCTTAGAAATTGAATATGTCATGTTTGAAAATAAAATTATCATTCATTCACTAGTGCATTTAACTTTTCAACATGGAAATATGCTCTTTTTATATTTAAAATTATAAAAATGCATTATAAATACATGTTATGAAACTACACATCTCGGATTTTAAATTCTAAAATACAATTAATAAAATATTATCTTAGAAATTGAATATGTCATGTTTGAAAATGAATTTTTCATTTATTCACTAGTGCATTTTATTTTTCAACATGGAAAGCTGCTCGATTTGTATTTAAAATTATAAAAATGCTTTATAAATACACTGTTTGAAACTACACATCTCCGATTTTAAATTCTAAAATCCAATTAATAAAATATTATCTTAGAAATTGAATATGACATGTTTGAAAATGAATTTTTCATTTATTCACTAGTGCATTTTATTTTTCAACATGGAAAGCTGCTCGATTTGTATTTAAAATTATAAAAATGCTTTATAAATACACTGTTATGAAACTACACATCTCCGGATTTTAAATTCTAAAATACAATTAATAAAAAATTATCTTAGAAATTGAATATGTCATGTTTGAAAATGAATTTTTCATTTATTCACTAGTGCATTTTATATTTCAACATGGAAAGCTGCTCGATTTGTATTTAAAATTATAAAAATGCTTTATAATACACTGTTATGAAACTACACATCTCGGATTTTAAATTCTAAAATCCAATTAATAAAATATTATCTTAGAAATTGAATATGTCATGTTTGAAAATGAAATTATCATTCATTCACTAGTGCATTTAACTTTTCAACATGGAAATATGCTCTTTTTATATTTAAAATTATAAAAATGCTTTATAATACACTTGTTATGAAACACACATACTCAGATTTTAAATTCTAAAATACATTTAATAAAAAATTATCTTAGAAATTGAATATGTCATGTTTGAAAATGAATTTATCATTCACTCACTAGTCCATTTTACTTTTCAACATGGAAATATGCTCGATTTGTATATTAAAATTATAAAAATGCATTATAAATACACTGTTATTGAAACTACACATCTCGGATTTTAAATTCTAAAATCCAATTAATAAAATATTATCTTAGAAATTGAATATGTCATGTTTGAAAATGAATTTTTCATTTATTCACTAGTGCATTTTATATTTCAACATGGAAAGCTGCTTGATTTGTATTTAAAATTATAAAAATGCTTTATAATACACTGTTATGAATCTACACATCTCGGAATTTAAATTCTAAAATCCAATTAATAAAAAATTATCTTAGAAATTGAATATGTCATGTTTGAAAATGAATTTTTCATTTATTCACTAGTGCATTTTATATTTCAACATGGAAAGCTGCTCGATTTGTATTTAAAATTATAAAAATGCTTTATAATACACTGTTGTGAAACTACACATCTCCGATTTTAAATTCTAAAATCCAATTAATAAAAAATTATCTTAGAAATTGAATATTTCATGTTTGAAAATGAATTTAACATTCATCACTAGTCCATTTACTTTTCAACATGGAAATATCCTCGATTTTATATAAAATTATAAAAATGGTTTATAAATACACTGTTATGAAACTGCACATCTCGGATTTTAAATTCTAAAATCCAATTAATAAAAAATTATCTTAGAAATTGAATATGTCATGTTTGAAAATGAATTTTTCATTTATTCACTAGTGCATTTTACTTTTCAACATGGAAATATGCTCGATTTGTATTTAAAATTATAAAAATGCATTATAAATACACTGTTATGAAACTGCACATCTCGATTTTAAATTCTAAAATCCAATTAATAAAAAATTATCTTAGAAATTAAATATTTCATGTTTGAAAATGAATTTTTCATTTATTCACTAGTGCATTTTATATTTCAACATGGAAAGCTGTTGATTTGTATTTAAAATTATAAAAATGCTTTATAATACACTGTTTGAATCTACACATCTAGGAATTTAAATTCTAAAATCCAATTAATAAAAAATTATCTTAGAAATTGAATATGTCATGTTTGAAAATAATTTTTCATTTATTCACTAGTGCATTTTATTTTTCAACATGGAAAGCTGCTCGATTTGTATTTAAAATTATAAAAATGCTTTAAATACACTGTTATGAAACTACACATCTCGGATTTTAAATTCTAAAATACAATTAATAAAATATTATCTTAGAAATTGAATATGTCATGTTTGAAAATGAATTTATCATTCATTCACTAGTGCATTTTACTTTTCAACATGGAAATATCCTCGATTTGTATTTAAAATTATAAAAATGCTTTATAAATACACTGTTATGAAACTACACATCTCCGATTTTAAATTCTAAAATCCAATTAATAAAAAATTATCTTAGAAATTGAATATGACATGTTTGAAAATGAATTTTTCATTTATTCACTGGTGCATTCTACTTTGCAACATTGAAATATGCTCTATTTGTATTTAAAATTATAAAAATGCTTTAAAAATACACTGTTATGAAACAGCACATCTCTGATTTTAAATTCTAAAATACAATTAATAAAAAATTATCTTAGAAATTGAATATGACATGTTTGAAAATGAATTTTTCATTTATTCACTGGTGCATTCTACTTTGCAACATTGAAATATGCTCTATTTGTATTTAAAATTATAAAAATGCATTATAAATACACAGTTATGAAACTGCACATCTCTGATTTTAAATTCTAAAATACAATTAATAAAAAATTATCTTAGAAATTGAATATGTCATGTTTGAAAATGAATTTTTCATTTATTCACTAGTGCATTTTATATTTCAACATGGAAATATGCTCGATTTGTATTTAAAATTATAAAAATGCTTTAAAAATACACTGTTATGAAACTACACATCTCCGATTTTAAATTCTAAAATCCAATTAATAAAATATTATCTTAGAAATTGAATATGACATGTTTGAAAATGAATTTTTCATTTTTCACTAGTGCATTTTACTTTTCAACATGGAAATATCCTCGATTTGTATTTAATACTATAAAAATGCTTTATAATACACAGTTATGAAACTACACATCTCGGATTTTAAATTCTAAAATACAATTAATAAAAAATTATCTTAGAAATTGAATATGTCATGTTTTAAAATAAATTTTTCATTTATTCACTAGTGCATTTCATATTTCAACATGGAAATATGCTCTTTTTATATTTAAAATTATAAAAATGCTTTAAAAATACACTGTTATGAAACTACACATCTCCGATTTTAAATTCTAAAATCCAATTAATAAAATATTATCTTAGAAATTGAATATGACATGTTTGAAAATGAATTTTTCATTTATTCACTGGTGCATTTACTTTGCAACATGAAATATCATTTGTATTAAAATTATAAAAATGCTTTATAAATACACTATTATGAATCTACACATCTCGGATTTTAAATTCTAAAATCCAATTAATAAAATATTATCTTAGAAATTGAATATGTCATGTTTGAAAATAAAATTATCATTCATACACTAGTGCATTTAACTTTTCAACATGGAAATATGCTCTTTTTATATTTAAAATTTTAAAAATGCATTATAAATACATAGTTATGAATCTACACATCTCGGATTTTAAATTCTAAAATACAATTAATAAAATATTATCTTAGAAATTGAATATGTCATGTTTGAAAATGAAATTATCATTCATTCACTAGTGCATTTTACTTTTCAACATGGAAATATGCCCTATTTATATTTAAAATTATAAAAATGCATTATAAATACATTGTTTGAAACAACATGCCTCAGATTACCACTCTAAAATACATTTAATCAACATATTATCATAGAAATTGTATATGTCATGTTTGAAAATGAATTTAACATTCACTCACTAGTCCATTTTACTTTTCAACATGGAAATATCCTCGATTTGTATTTAAAATTATAAAAATGCTTTATAAATACACTGTTTGAAACTACACATCTCCGATTTTAAATTCTAAAATCCAATTAATAAAATATTATCTTAGAAATTGAATATGTCATGTTTGAAAATGAATTTTTCATTTATTCACTAGTGCATTTTATATTTCAACATGGAAAGCTGCTTGATTTGTATTTAAAATTATAAAAATGCTTTATAATACACTGTTATGAATCTACACATCTCGGAATTTAAATTCTAAAATCCAATTAATAAAATATTATCTTAGAAATTGAATATGTCATGTTTGAAAATGAATTTATCATTTATTCACTAGTGCATTTTATTTTCAACATGGAAAGCTGCTCGATTTGTATTTAAAATTATAAAAATGCATTATAATACACTGTTATGAAACTACACATCTCCGGATTTTAAATTCTAAAATCCAATTAATAAAATATTATCTTAGAAATTGAATATGACATGTTTGAAAATGAATTTTTCATTTATTCACTAGTGCATTTTACATTTCAACATGGAAATATGCTTGATTTGTATTTAAAATTATAAAAATGCTTTATAATACACTGTTATGAATCTACACATCTAGGAATTTAAATTCTAAAATCCAATTAATAAAAAATTATCTTAGAAATTGAATATGTCATGTTTGAAAATGAATTTAACATTCACTCACTAGTCCATTTTACTTTTCAACATGGAAATATCCTCGATTTGTATATAAAATTATAAAAATGGTTTATAAATACACTGTTATGAATCTACACATCTAGGAATTTAAATTCTAAAATCCAATTAATAAAAAATTATCTTAGAAATTGAATATGTCATGTTTGAAAATGAATTTTTCATTTATTCACTAGTGCATTTTATATTTCAACATGGAAAGCTGCTCGATTTGTATTTAAAATTATAAAAATACTTTATAATACACTGTTATGAAACTACACATCTCCGATTTTAAATTCTAAAATCCAATTAATAAAAAATTATCTTAGAAATTAAATATTTCATGTTTGAAAATGAATTTTTCATTTATTCACTAGTGCATTTTATATTTCAACATGGAAAGCTGCTTGATTTGTATTTAAAATTATAAAAATGCTTTATAATACACTGTTATGAATCTACACATCTAGGAATTTAAATTCTAAAATCCAATTAATAAAAAATTATCTTAGAAATTGAATATGTCATGTTTGAAAATGAATTTTTCATTTATTCACTAGTGCATTTTATATTTCAACATGGAAAGCTGCTCGATTTGTATTTAAAATTATAAAAATGCTTTATAATACACTGTTATGAAACTACACATCTCTGATTTTAAATTCTAAAATACAATTAATAAAAAATTATCTTAGAAATTGAATATGTCATGTTTGAAAATGAATTTAACATTCACTCACTAGTCCATTTTACTTTTCAACATGGAAATATCCTCGATTTATATATAAAATTATAAAAATGGTTTATAAATACACTGTTATGAAACTACACATCTCCGATTTTAAATTCTAAAATCCAATTAATAAAAAATTATCTTAGAAATTGAATTTGACATGTTTGAAAATGAATTTTTCATTTATTCACTGGTGCATTCTACTTTGCAACATTGAAATATGCTCTATTTGTATTTAAAATTATAAAAATGCTTTAAAAATACACTGTTATGAAACTACACTTCTCCGATTTTAAATTCTAAAATCCAATTAATAAAATATTATCTTAGAAATTGAATATGACATGTTTGAAAATGAATTTTTCATTTATTTACTAGTGCATTCTACTTTTATACATTGAAATATGCTCGATTTGTATTTAAAATTATAAAAATGCTTTATAAATACACTGTTATGAAACTACACTTCTCCGATTTTAAATTCTAAAATCCAATTAATAAAATATTATCTTAGAAATTGAATATGACATGTTTGAAAATGAATTTTTCATTTATTCACTAGTGCATTTAACTTTTCGACATGGAAATATGCTCTTTTTATATTTAAAATTATAAAAATGCATTATAAATACACTGTTATGAAACTACACTTCTCCGATTTTAAATTCTAAAATCCAATTAATAAAATATTATCTTAGAAATTGTATATGTCGTGTTTAAAAATGAATTTATCATTCACTCACTAGTCCATTTTACTTTTCAACATGGAACTATCCTCGATTTGTATTTAAAATTATAAGAATGCATTATAAATACCTCATATTGAAACTACACATCTCGGATTTTAAATTCTAAAATCCAATTAATAAAATATTATCTTAGAAATTGAATATGACATGTTTGAAAATGAATTTTTCATTTATTCACTAGTGCATTTTATTTTTCAACATGGAAAGCTGTTCGATTTGTATTTAAAATTTTAAAAATGCTTTATAATACACTGTTATGAAACTACACATCTCCGATTTTAAATTCTAAAATCCAATTAATAAAATATTATCTTAGAAATTGAATATGTCATGTTTGAAAATGAAATTATCATTCATTCACTAGTGCATATAACTTTTCAACATGGAAATATGCTCTTTTTATATTTAAAATTATAAGAATGCATTATAAATACCTCATATTGAAACTACACATCTCGGATTTTAAATTCTAAAATCCAATTAATAAAATATTATCTTAGAAATTGTATATGTCGTGTTTGAAAATGAATTTATCATTCACTCACTAGTCCATTTTACTTTTCAACATGGAACTATCCTCGATTTGTATTTAATATTATAAAAATGCTTTATAATACACAGTTATGAAACTACACATCTCGGATTTTAAATTCTAAAATACAATTAATAAAAAATTATCTTAGAAATTGAATATGACATGTTTGAAAAAGAATTTTTCATTTATTCACTAGTGCATTCTACTTTTCAACATTGAAATATGCTCTATTTGTATATAAAATTATAAAAATGGTTTATAAATACACTGTTATGAATCTACACATCTAGGAATTTAAATTCTAAAATCCAATTAATAAAATATTATCTTAGAAATTGTATATGTCGTGTTTGAAAATGAATTTATCATTCACTCACTAGTCCATTTTACTTTTCAACATGGAACTATCCTCGATTTGTATTTAATATTATAAAAATGCTTTATAATACACAGTTATGAAACTACACATCTCGGATTTTAAATTCTAAAATACAATTAATAAAAAATTATCTTAGAAATTGAATATGACATGTTTGAAAATGAATTTTTCATTTATTCACTAGTGCATTCTACTTTTCAACATTGAAATATGCTCTATTTGTATATAAAATTATAAAAATGGTTTATAAATACACTGTTATGAATCTTCACATCTAGGAATTTAAATTCTAAAATCCAATTAATAAAAAATTATCTTAGAAATTGAATATGTCATGTTTGAAAATGAATTTTTCATTTATTCACTAGTGCATTTTATATTTCAACATGGAAAGCTGCTCGATTTGTATTTAAAATTATAAAAATACTTTATAATACACTGTTATGAAACTACACATCTCCGATTTTAAATTCTAAAATCCAATTAATAAAAAATTATCTTAGAAATTGAATATTTCATGTTTGAAAATGAATTTTTCATTTATTCACTAGTGCATTTTATATTTCAACATGGAAAGCTGCTTGATTTGTATTTAAAATTATAAAAATGCTTTATAATACACTGTTATGAATCTACACATCTAGGAATTTAAATTCTAAAATCCAATTAATAAAAAATTATCTTAGAAATTGAATATGTCATGTTTGAAAATGAATTTAACATTCACTCACTAGTCCATTTTACTTTTCAACATGGAAATATCCTCGATTTGTATATAAAATTATAAAAATGGTTTATAAATACACTGTTATGAAACTACACATCTCCGATTTTAAATTCTAAAATCCAATTAATAAAAAATTATCTTAGAAATTGAATATGTCATGTTTGAAAATGAATTTTTCATTTATTCACTAGTGCATTTTATATTTCAACATGGAAAGCTGCTTGATTTGTATTTAAAATTATAAAAATGCTTTATAATACACTGTTATGAATCTACACATCTCGGAATTTAAATTCTAAAATCCAATTAATAAAAAATTATCTTAGAAATTGAATATGTCATGTTTGAAAATGAATTTTTCATTTATTCACTAGTGCATTTTATATTTCAACATGGAAAGCTGCTCGATTTGTATTTAAAATTATAAAAATGCTTTATAATACACTGTTATGAAACTACACATCTCTGATTTTAAATTCTAAAATCCAATTAATAAAAAATTATCTTAGAAATTGAATATGTCATGTTTGAAAATGAAATTATCATTCATTCACTAGTGCATTTTACTTTTCAACATGGAAATATCCTCGATTTGTATTTAATACTATAAAAATGCTTTATAATACACAGTTATGAAACTACACATCTCGGATTTTAAATTCTAAAATACAATTAATAAAAAATTATCTTAGAAATTGAATATGTCATGTTTTAAAATAAATTTTTCATTTATTCACTAGTGCATTTCATATTTCAACATGGAAATATGCTCTTTTTATATTTAAAATTATAAAAATGCTTTATTATCTTAGAAATTGAATATGTCATGTTTGAAAATGAATTTAACATTCACTCACTAGTCCATTTTACTTTTCAACATGGAAATATCCTCGATTTGTATATAAAATTATAAAAATGGTTTATAAATACACTGTTATGAATCTACACATCTAGGAATTTAAATTCTAAAATCCAATTAATAAAAAATTATCTTAGAAATTGAATATGTCATGTTTGAAAATGAATTTTTCATTTATTCACTAGTGCATTTTATATTTCAACATGGAAAGCTGCTCGATTTGTATTTAAAATTATAAAAATACTTTATAATACACTGTTATGAAACTACACATCTCCGATTTTAAATTCTAAAATCCAATTAATAAAAAATTATCTTAGAAATTAAATATTTCATGTTTGA
>JACCHV010000208.1:0-58606 GCA_018907245.1 Eupristina koningsbergeri
AAATAAATAAATGAAATGTATGGTTTTTGAAAGTACAAATACAGATTTAAAATTATTGTTCACATAATTAAGTATTTTTAAATATAATTAAATTTATCTGGAAATTATTTCATATTAAATGATATTTTTTGAATTTTTAATGATTTCTAGTATATTCATCTTAATATAATTAGATACAAATAAATAAATAAATAATATGTATGGTTTTTGAAAGTACAAGTACAGATTTAAAATTACTGTTCACATAATTAAGTATTTTTAAATATAATTAAAATTATCCTGAAATTATTTCATTTTTAATGATATTTTTTTGAATTTTAATGATTTTTAGTATATTCTTCTTAATATAAATAGAAACAAATAAGTAAGTAATATTATATACAGTTTTTGAAAGCACTAGTACAGATTTTAAATTACTATTCACATAATTAATTATTTTTAAATATAATTAAATTTATCCTGAAATTATTTCATTTTTAATGATATTTTTTTGAATTTTTAATGATTTCTAGTATATTCAACTTAATACTAATAGATCCAACAAAATAAATAAATGACATGTATGGTTTTTGAAAGTACAAATACAGATTTAAAATTATTGTTCACATAATTAAGTATTTTTAAATATAATTAAATATATCTGGAAATTATTTCATATTAAATCATATTTTTTGAATTTTTAATGATTTCTAGTATATTCATCTTAATATAATTAGATACAAATAAATAAATAAATAATATGTATGGTTTTTGAAAGTACAAGTACAGATTTAAAATTACTGTTCACATAATTAAGTATTTTTAAATATAATTAAAATCAACCTGAAATTATTTTATTTTTAATTCTATTTTTTTGAATTTTTAATGATTTCTAGTATATTCATCTTAATACTGAAAGATCCAACGACATAAATAAATGACATGTATGGTTTTTGAAAGTACAAATACAGATTTAAAATTAATGTTCACATAATTAAGTATTTTCAAATATAATTCAAATTATCCTGAAATTATTTCATTTTTAATGATATTTTTTTGAATTTTTAATGATTTCTAGTATATTCATCTTAATATAAATAGAAACAAATAAGTAAGTAATATTATATACAGTTTTTGAAAGCACTAGTACAGATTTTTAAATTACTATTCACATAATTAATTATTTTTAAATATAATTAAATTTATCCTGAAATTATTTCATTTTTAATGATATTTTTTTTAATTTTTAATGATTTCTAGTATATTCATCTTAATACTAATAGATCCAACGAAATAAATAAATGACATGTATGGTTTTTGAAAGTACAAATACAGATTTAAAATTATTGTTCACATAATTAAGTATTTTTAAATATAATTAAATTTATCTGGAAATTATTTCATATTAAATCATATTTTTTGAATTTTTAATGATTTCTAGTATATTCATCTTAATATAATTAGATACAAATAAATAAATAAATAATGTGTATGGTTTTTGAAAGTAAAAGTACAGATTTAAAATTACTGTTCACATAATTAAGTATTTTTAAATATAATTAAAATTATCCTGAAATTATTTCATTTTTAATAATATTTTTTTGAATTTTTAATGATTTCTAGTATATTCAACTTAATACTAATAGATCCAACAAAATAAATAAATGACATGTATGGTTTTTGAAAGTACATATACAGATTTAAAATTACTATTCACATAATTAAGTATTTTTAAATATAATTAAATTTATCCTGAAATTATTTCATTTTTAATGATATTTTTTTGAATTTTTAATAATTTCTAGTATATTCATCTTAATATAAATAGAAACAAATAAGTAAGTAATATTATATACAGTTTTAGAAAGCAATAGTACAGATTTTAAATTACTATTCACATAATTAATTATTTTTAAATATAATTAAATTTAACCTGAAATTGTTTCATTTTTAATGATATTTTTTTGAATTTTTAATGATTTCTTGTATATTCATCTTAATACAAATAGATCTAACGAAATAAATAAATGACATGTATGGTTTTTAAAGAAACAAATACAGATTTAAAATTACTGTTCACATAATTAAGTATTTTTAAATATAATTAAATTTATCGTGAAATTATTTTATATTTAATGATATTTTTTTCAATTTTTAATGATTACTAGTATATTCATATTAATATATACAGATACAAATAAATAAATAAATAATTTGTACGGTTTTTGATAATACAAGTAAAGTTTTAAAATTACTGTTCACATAATTAAGAATTTAAAATATAATTAAAATTATGCTGAAATTATTTCATTTTTAATGCAATTTTTTGAATTTTTAATGATTTCTAGTATATTCATCTTAATATAATTAGATACAAATAAATAAAAAAATTAATATGTACGGTTTTTGAATATACAAGTACAGTTTTAAATTACTATTTTAAATATCCAGTGTTTCAAATTTTATTAAAATGAACCTGAAATTATTTTATTTTTAATTCTATTTTTTTGAATTTTAAAAGGTTACTAGTAAATTCATCTTAATAAAAATAGATACAAATAAATAAATAAATATTATATACAGTATTGGAAAGTACTAGTACAGATTTTAAATTACTATTCACATAATTAAGTATTTTTAAATATAATTAAATTTATCCTGAAATTATTTCATTTTTAGTGATATTTTTTTGAATTTTTAATGATTTCTAGTATATTCATCTTAATATAAATAGAAACAAATAAGTAAGTAATATTATATACAGTTTTTGAAAGCACTAGTACAGATTTTAAAATTACTATTCACATAATTAATTATTTTTAAATATAATTAAATTTATCCTGAAATTATTTCATTTTTAATGATATTTTTTTTAATTTTTAATGATTTCTAGTATATTCATCTTAATACTAATAGATCCAACGAAATAAATAAATGACATGTATGGTTTTTGAAAGTACAAATACAGATTTAAAATTATTGTTCACATAATTAAGTATTTTTAAATATAATTAAATTTATCTGGAAATTATTTCATATTAAATGATATTTTTTAAATTTTTAATGATTTCTAGTATATTCATCTTAATATAATTAGATACAAAATAATAAATAAATAATATGTACGGTTTTTAAAAATACTAGTACAGTTTTAAATTACTATTCTTAATACCCAGTATTTTCAAATTTTATTAAAATTAACCTGAAATTATTTCATTTTTAATGCTATTTTTCGAATTTTTAAAGATTTCTTGTTCATTCATATAAATACTAATAGATACAATTAAATGAATAAATAATATGTATGGTTTTTGAAAGTACAAATACAGTTTTAAAATTACTATTCTGTGTACCCAGTGTATTTAGATATTATTAAAATTATCCTCAAATTATTTCATTTTTATTGCTATTTTTTGAA
Organism: Eupristina koningsbergeri; assembly: GCA_018907245.1. Lineage (NCBI taxonomy): Eukaryota > Metazoa > Arthropoda > Insecta > Hymenoptera > Agaonidae > Eupristina > Eupristina koningsbergeri. The sequence continues at coordinate 3,398 of JACCHV010000208.1, forward strand.
TTTTTAATGATTTTTAGTATATTCATCTTAATATAATTAGATACAAATAAATAAATAAATAATATGTACGGTTTTTAAAAATACAAGTACAGTTTTAAATTACTATTCTTAATACCCAGTATTTTCAAATTTTATTAAAATTAATCTGAAATTATTTCGTTTTTAATGATATTTTTTCAAATTTTTAATGATTTCTAGTATATTCATCTTAATACTAAAAGATTCAACGAAATAAATAAATGACATGTAAGGTTTTTGAAAGTAGAAATACAGATTTAAAATTATTGTTCACATAATTAAGTATTATTAAATATAATTAAATTTATCTGGAAATTATTTCATATTAAATGATATTTTTTGAATTTTTAATGATTTCTAGTATATTCATCTTAATATAATTAAATACAAATAAATAAATAAATAATATGTATGGTTTTTGAATATACAAGTACAGTTTTAAATTACTATTCTCAAAACCCAGTATTATTAAATTTGATTAAAATTATCCTAAAATTATTTCATTTTTAATTCTATTTTTTTGAATTTTTAATGATTTCTAGTATATCATCTTAATATAATTAGATAGAAATAAATAAATAATAATATGAACGGTTTTTGAAGGTACAACTACAGTTTTATAATTACTATTCTCAATACCCAATATTTTTTAATTTGAAGAAAAATATCCTGAAATTATTTCATATTAAATGAAATTTTTTTGAATTTTTAATGATTTCTAGTATATTCATCTTAATATAATTAGAAACAAATAAATAAATAAATGACATGTATGGTTTTTGAAAGTACAAGTACAGATTTAAAATTACTGTTCACAAAATTAAGTATTTTTAAATATAATTAAAATTATCCTGAAATTATTTCATATTAAATGATATTTTTTGAATTTTTAATGATTTCTAGTATATTCATCTTAATATAATTAAATACAAATAAATAAATAAATAATATGTATGGTTTTTGAATATACTAGAACAGTTTTAAATTACTATTCTTAATTCCCAGTATTTTCAAATTTTATTAAAATTAACCTGAAATTATTTCATTTTTAATGCTATTTATTGAATTTTAAAAGGTTATTAGTATATTCATCTTAATATAAATAGGTACAAATAAATAAATAAATAATATGCACGGTTTTTTCAAATACAAGTACAGTTTTATATTACTATTCTCAAAACCCAGTATTTTTAAATTTGATTAAAATTATCCTAAAATTATTTCATTTTTAATGATATTTTTTCAAATTTTTAATGATTTCTAGTATATTCATCTTAATACTGAAAGATCCAACGAAATAAATAAATGACATGTATGGTTTTTGAAAGTACAAATACAGATTTAAAATTACTGTTCACATAATTAAGTATTTTCAAATATAATTAAAATTATCCTGAAATTATTTCATTTTTAATGCTATTTTTTTAAATTTTAAAAGGTTATTAGTATATTCATCTTAATATAATTAGATACATATAAATAAATAAATAATATGTACGGTTTTTAAAAATACTAGTACAGTTTTAAATTACTATTCTTAATACCCAGTATTTTCAAATTTTTTTAAAATTAACCTGAAATTATTTCATTTTTAATGCTATTTTTCGAATTTTTAAAGATTTCTTGTTTATTCATATAAATACTAATAGATACAAATAAATGAATAAATAATATGTATGGTTTTTGAAAGTACAAATACAGATTTAAAATTACTGTTCATATAATTAAGTATTTTCAAATATAATTAAAATTATCCTGAAATTATTTCATTTTTAATGCTATTTTTTGAATTTTTAATGATTTCTAGTATATTCATCTAAATATAATTAGATACAAATAAATAAAAAAATAATATGTACGGTTTTTGAATATACAAGTACAGTTTTAAATTACTATTCTTAATACCCAGTATTTTCAAATTTTTTTAAAATTAACCTGAAATTATTTCATTTTTAATGCTATTTTTCGAATTTTTAAAAATTTCTTGTTTATTCATATAAATACTAATAGATACAAATAAATGAATAAATAATATGTATGGTTTTTGAAAGTACAAATACAGATTTAAAATTACTGTTCACATAATTAAGTATTTTCAAATATAATTCAAATTATCCTGAAATTATTTCATTTTTAATGATATTTTTTTGAATTTTTAATGATTTCTAGTATATTCATCTTAATATAAATAGAAACAAATAAGTAAGTAATATTATATACAGTTTTTGAAAGCACTAGTACAGATTTTTAAATTACTATTCACATAATTAATTATTTTTAAATATAATTAAATTTATCCTGAAATTATTTCATTTTTAATGATATTTTTTTGAATTTTTAATAATTTCTAGTATATTCATCTTAATATAAATAGAAACAAATAAGTAAGTAATATTATATACAGTTTTAGAAAGCAATAGTACAGATTTTAAATTACTATTCACATAATTAATTATTTTTAAATATAATTAAATTTAACCTGAAATTGTTTCATTTTTAATGATATTTTTTTGAATTTTTAATGATTTCTTGTATATTCATCTTAATACAAATAGATCTAACGAAATAAATAAATGACATGTATGGTTTTTAAAGAAACAAATACAGATTTAAAATTACTGTTCACATAATTAAGTATTTTTAAATATAATTAAATTTATCGTGAAATTATTTTATATTTAATGATATTTTTTTCAATTTTTAATGATTACTAGTATATTCATATTAATATATACAGATACAAATAAATAAATAAATAATTTGTACGGTTTTTGATAATACAAGTAAAGTTTTAAAATTACTGTTCACATAATTAAGAATTTAAAATATAATTAAAATTATGCTGAAATTATTTCATTTTTAATGCAATTTTTTGAATTTTTAATGATTTCTAGTATATTCATCTTAATATAATTAGATACAAATAAATAAAAAAATTAATATGTACGGTTTTTGAATATACAAGTACAGTTTTAAATTACTATTTTAAATATCCAGTGTTTCAAATTTTATTAAAATGAACCTGAAATTATTTTATTTTAAATTCTATTTTTTTGAATTTTAAAAGGTTACTAGTAAATTCATCTTAATAAAAATAGATACAAATAAATAAATAAATATTATATACAGTATTGGAAAGTACTAGTACAGATTTTAAATTACTATTCACATAATTAAGTATTTTTAAATATAATTAAATTTATCCTGAAATTATTTCATTTTTAATGATATTTTTTTGAATTTTTAATGATTTCTAGTATATTCAACTTAATACTAATAGATCCAACAAAATAAATAAATGACATGTATGGTTTTTGAAAGTACAAATACAGATTTAAAATTATTGTTCACATAATTAAGTATTTTTAAATATAATTAAATATATCTGGAAATTATTTCATATTAAATCATATTTTTTGAATTTTTAATGATTTCTAGTATATTCATCTTAATATAATTAGATACAAATAAATAAATAAATAATATGTATGGTTTTTGAAAGTACAAGTACAGATTTAAAATTACTGTTCACATAATTAAGTATTTTTAAATATAATTAAAATCAACCTGAAATTATTTTATTTTTAATTCTATTTTTTTGAATTTTTAATGATTTCTAGTATATTCATCTTAATACTGAAAGATCCAACGACATAAATAAATGACATGTATGGTTTTTGAAAGTACAAATACAGATTTAAAATTAATGTTCACATAATTAAGTATTTTCAAATATAATTCAAATTATCCTGAAATTATTTCATTTTTAATGATATTTTTTTGAATTTTTAATGATTTCTAGTATATTCATCTTAATATAAATAGAAACAAATAAGTAAGTAATATTATATACAGTTTTTGAAAGCACTAGTACAGATTTTTAAATTACTATTCACATAATTAATTATTTTTAAATATAATTAAATTTATCCTGAAATTATTTCATTTTTAATGATATTTTTTTTAATTTTTAATGATTTCTAGTATATTCATCTTAATACTAATAGATCCAACGAAATAAATAAATGACATGTATGGTTTTTGAAAGTACAAATACAGATTTAAAATTATTGTTCACATAATTAAGTATTTTTAAATATAATTAAATTTATCTGGAAATTATTTCATATTAAATCATATTTTTTGAATTTTTAATGATTTCTAGTATATTCATCTTAATATAATTAGATACAAATAAATAAATAAATAATGTGTATGGTTTTTGAAAGTAAAAGTACAGATTTAAAATTACTGTTCACATAATTAAGTATTTTTAAATATAATTAAAATTATCCTGAAATTATTTCATTTTTAATAATATTTTTTTGAATTTTTAATGATTTCTAGTATATTCAACTTAATACTAATAGATCCAACAAAATAAATAAATGACATGTATGGTTTTTGAAAGTACATATACAGATTTAAAATTACTATTCACATAATTAAGTATTTTTAAATATAATTAAATTTATCCTGAAATTATTTCATTTTTAATGATATTTTTTTGAATTTTTAATAATTTCTAGTATATTCATCTTAATATAAATAGAACAAATAAGTAAGTAATATTATATACAGTTTTTGATAGCACTAGTACAGATTTTTAAATTACTATTCACATAATTAATTATATTTAAATATATTTAAATTTATCCTGAAATTGTTTCATTTTTAATGATATTTTTTTGAATTTTTAATGATTTCTTGTATATTCATCTTAATACAAATAGATCTAACGAAATAAATAAATGACATGTATGGTTTTTAAAGGAACAAATACAGATTTAAAATTACTGTTCACATAATTAAGTATTTTCAAATATAATTAAAATTATCCTGAAATTATTTCATTTTTAATGCTATTTTTTGAATTTTTAATGATTTCTAGTATATTCATCTTAATACTAATAGATCCAACGAAATCAATAAATGACATGTATGGTTTTTGAAAGTACAAATACAGATTTAAAATTACTGTTCATATAATTAAGTGTTTTCAAATATAATTAAAATTATCCTGAAATTATTTCATTTTTAATGCTATTTTTTGAATTTTTAATGATTTCTAGAATATTCATCTTAATATAAATAGAAACAAATAAGTAAGTAATATTATATACAGTTTTTGATAGCACTAGTACAGATTTTTAAATTACTATTCACATAATTAATTATTTTTAAATATAATTAAATTTATCCTGAAATTGTTTCATTTTTAATGATATTTTTTTGAATTTTTAATGATTTCTTGTATATTCATCTTAATATAATTAGATACAAATAAATAAAAAAATAATATGTACGGTTTTTGAATATACAAGTACAGTTTTAAATTACTATTTTTAATATCCAGTGTTTTCAAATTTTATTAAAATTAATCTGAAATTATTTCATTTTTAATGATATTTTTTTGAATTTTTAATGATTTCTAGTATATTCATCTTAATACTAATAGATCCAACGAAATCAATAAATGACATGTATGGTTTTTGAAAGTACAAATACAGATTTAAAATTACTGTTCATATAATTAAGTGTTTTCAAATATAATTAAATTTATCCTGAAATTATTTCATTTTTAATGCTATTTTTTGAATTTTTAATGATTTCTAGTATATTCATCTTAATATAAATAGATACAAATAAATAAAAAAATAATATGTACGGTTTTTGAATATACAAGTACAGTTTTAAATAACTATTTTTAATATCCAGTGTTTTCAAATTTTATTAAAATGAACCTGAAATTATTTTATTTTTAATTCTATTTTTTTGAATTTTAAATGGTTACTAGTAAATTCATCTTAATAAAAATAGATACAAATAAATAAATAAATATTATATACAGTATTGGAAAGTACTAGTACAGATTTTAAATTACTATTCACATAATTAATTATTTTTAAATATAATTAAATTTATCCTGAAATTATTTCATTTTTAATGATATTTTTTTGAATTTTTAATGATTTCTAGTATATTCATCTTAATATAAATAGAAACAAATAAGTAAGGAATATTATATACAGTTTTTGAAAGCACTAGTACAGATTTTTAAATTACTATTCACATAATTAATTATTTTTAAATATAATTAAATTTATCCTGAAATTATTTCATTTTTAATGATATTTTTTTTAATTTTTAATGATTTCTAGTATATTCATCTTAATACAAATAGATCTAACGAAATAAATAAATGACATGTATGGTTTTTAAAGGAACAAATACAGATTTAAAATTACTGTTCACATAATTAAGTATTTTCAAATATAATTAAAATTATCCTGAAATTATTTCATTTTTAATGCTATTTTTTGAATTTTTAATGATTTCTAGTATATTCATCTTAATATAATTAGATACAAATAAATAAATAAATAATATGTACGGTTTTTGAATATACAAGTACAGTTTTAAATTACTATTTTTAATATCCAGTGTTTTCAAATTTTATGAAAATTAATCTGAAATTATTTCATTTTTAATGATATTTTTTTGAATTTTTAATGATTTCTAGTATATTCATCTTAATACTAATAGATCCAACGAAATCAATAAATGACATGTATGGTTTTTGAAAGTACAAATACAGATTTAAAATTACTGTTCACATAATTAAGAATTTAAAATATAATTAAAATTATCCTGAAATTATTTCATTTTAATGCTATTTTTTGAATTTTTAATGATTTCTAGTATATTCATCTTAATATAAATAGATACAAATAAATAAAAAAATAATATGTACGGTTTTTGAATATACAAGTACAGTTTTAAATAACTATTTTTAATATCCAGTGTTTTCAAATTTTATTAAAATGAACCTGAAATTATTTTATTTTTAATTCTATTTTTTTGAATTTTAAAAGGTTACTAGTAAATTCATCTTAATAAAAATAGATACAAATAAATAAATAAATATTATATACAGTATTGGAAAGTACTAGTACAGATTTTAAATTACTGTTCACATAATTAAGAATTTAAAATATAATTAAAATTATCCTGAAATTATTTCATTTTTAATGCTATTTTTTGAATTTTTAATGATTTCTAGAATATTCATCTTAATATAAATAGAAACAAATAAGTAAGTTATATTATATACAGTTTTTGATAGCACTAGTACAGATTTTTAAATTACTATTAACATAATTAATTATTTTTAAATATAATTAAATTTATCCTGAAATTGTTTCATTTTTAATGATATTTTTTTGAATTTTTAATGATTTCTTGTATATTCATCTTAATACAAATAGATCTAACGAAATAAATAAATGACATGTATGGTTTTTAAAGGAACAAATACAGATTTAAAATTACTGTTCACATAATTAAGTATTTTCAAATATAATTAAAATTATCCTGAAATTATTTCATTTTTAATGCTATTTTTTGAATTTTTAATGATTTCTAGTATATTCATCTTAATATAATTAGATACAAATAAATAAAAAAATAATATGTACGGTTTTTGAATATACAAGTACAGTTTTAAATTACTATTTTTAATATCCAGTGTTTTCAAATTTTATTAAAATCAACCTGAAATTATTTTATTTTTAATTCTATTTTTTTGAATTTTTAATGATTTCTAGTATATTCATATTAATACTAAAAGATCCAACGAAATAAATAAATGACATGTAAGGTTTTTGAAAGTACAAATACAGATTTAAAATTATTTTTCACATAATTAAGTATTTTTAAATATAATTAAATTTATCTGGAAATTATTTCATATTAAATGATATTTTTTTGAATTTTTAATGATTTCTAGTATATTCATATTAATATAATTAGATACAAATAAATAAATAAATAATATATACGGTTTTTGAATATACAAGTACAGTTTTAAATTACTATTTTTAATATCCAGTGTTTTCAAATTTTATTAAAATCAACCTGAAATTATTTTATTTTTAATTCTATTTTTTTGAATTTTTAATGATTTCTAGTTTATTCATCTTAATACTAAAAGATCCAACGAAATAAATAAATGACATGTAAGGTTTTTGAGAGTACAAATACAGATTTAAAATTATTGTTCACATAATTAAGTATTTTTAAATATAATTAAATTTATCTGGAAATTATTTCATATTAAATGATATTTTTTTGAATTTTTAATGATTTCTAGTATATTCATATTAATATATATAGATTGTAACAGGCTTTCCCGTTACAATAATTTTATTTTATTCTTTACTAAGTTTTCCCACTCACCTTATACACAGGTACGCTTACCCGTGACGGCCGCTCAGTTCGCAAAATTCGCTACTTTTGCCCGCGTAGGCGGCGGGATTCGGGCAGACAGGATCCCTGAAAACGTCCGCGAAAGGTTACTTTGCGAGGGGATCGGGAAACGAAATTTAAAGGTGCTAATTTAATACGCGAACAGGTTGGTGAAAAGATAACAATTTTATTTCTCGCTCACTTACACTCACAACGTTCGACGCGGGGCCCGCTCGCTAATTACATACATAAAGCTTAAATCTACTTACAAGAGATAGTTCAACTTAATAATTAAGGTATTCCTCGCCCCGAGGATCGCAGAGTTAAATGAAGCTGCTGGGAGGTCGCCGATCTCCCCAGGTTCTTCCTGGTTAACGCCTCACTGGATCCGAGCTCAGTACCCTTAGCTTCTCCTTGCTATGGCTCGTACCTCCACAAAACTTCACCAGACACCCACAAAATCTCGCACACACGTGTCACGATCTCCTCGTACTCAACACGCGTCTTCTCACCGGCTACCTGGTATTTTTCCGAGAGAATTATCAAAAGCGAAAAAAGCTCGATGATGCTTGGACCGTAAGCGAAATCAATCTGGGAAGCTCGCGGGCCGCTACCCGCGAGTTCCCCCTCTTTCGACCCATGGCCGAAACTTCCCGATTCGGGCCCTTGTTTTCCCGAATCGGGTACTAACGCGAACCGCGTTACACCCCCCAACCAGACGCGGCCTATCCCATGATAGGGCGCTCTGCTCCTGACACTGATGTTATAGCCAGGTCCTCTGCTCCTCCCGGGGACTCCAGGCCTCGTCCTGAAGTCCTGCGGGTCTTCACCCTCTATTGGTCGCACGGCTTTTGGTCAGGCGGGTGTGACTGGACGTTAGGGCAGCGCCGGGGTACGACGACGTCCTTCCGGCCGCACTTCCGGCAATATAGCTCCCCCGGCACGTGTTTTGGATGCCGCGGACACTTCCGGTAGTCGTTGACCTGCGGTTCGCCGCACCGGGTGCAGAACCGGTGAGAGATCGCCATCGCCCTCTTCTTCTCTTGCAGGGACAACCTCTTCACCCGGTCCTGCAGGGCTGTCAGCTTCGCCTGGGCCAGGGCCTGGGTGTCCTCCTGGGCGCTACATTCCTTCTGCAGGCGCCCGATCTCCTCGCGCCTCTGCCGACTTTCCTCCTCCTCTGCCCGCAGGCGTTCTTCTTCCGCTCGGACATACGCCCTTCCCTCCTTTATGAAGGCCAGGTCTCTCCTACGCGCTTCCACCAGCTTGGGCCACGCTCCCAGGTTCTTCTCGGCCTCCGGGTATTGGGCCAGTAGGGCGTCGTATGCCTCAAACACCCGGGCCTCATCCTTCCTGAGCCGCGCGTTTCTCTCCCTGAGGTCACGCAGCATCCCCTCCACCATCAGGATCGCCCCCTTCTCCTCCTTGAACCAGGGGCCGGATGGTCTCTGCTGTGACCCCAGGAGCGCCTCAAGCTCCTCTTGCGCTCGCCGCATATCCTCAGGCGAGACTTCCTCCACCTGAGGGTGTGGAGACTCAGTGGGATCCAGGGTGACCTGAACCCCGATCTCCTTCTTCATCGTTGAGCTCTTGGTGCTCGCGTCCGTCGAGCATGGTGTGGTCTCGGGCTCTCCCGAGAGCCACACCACCCGATGTACCACTTCCCGCTCACGCCTACCCGTGATCGGGTCCACCACCTCCCTCGCGATCTTCTCTTCAATCTTCTTACGATCGTTCTCGAAGGTCTCCATGGATCTGCGGAAAAACAAAGTGATGTTTAAGGTGGTTTTAGATTGTCGCGCAAACGCAGTCGCACGCTGGTAAATTTTTCCCGCTGGTGCTCCGGGTTTGGTCGCCGCTGCGAACCTTACATCACCCTCTATACGCTTAACCTTCACTTTTTCCTCGGTCTTCCGGGACCCCTCTTTGTCTTCGGTTCTTCTTCAGCTACTAGGGTATCCCGAGAAGTGGAAGGTATCGCCGCATCCGGGGGTTTTTTCTTTCTAGGCCTACCCCGTTTCTTGGTTGCCGCTGCAACCCTTCCCTGCTCGCAGGGGTCCGCACGCCGCTGATTATTCGGAATAGGATCGCTACCTATCCCGACGCTATCGCTCGGGGGTGGGCCGCTACCCTCGTCCCCGTCGCCGCTATCGGTCGCATCGCTATTCCTTTCTTCAGGATGATCACTCACGAACTCTTTCAGGAAACTGGAGTGGAAGGGTCCTTCTTCTTTGCCGTCTGTCCCCCTTACCATGTAAGTGTTGGTCCCCGTAACCTTCACCACCGTGTATGGTCCTATGAGCTTTGGTGCCAGCTTGGCTGTGACACCTCCAGCCGTTGATGATAGGACTTTGTTCCTCTTCCACACCAGATCCCCTTCTTCGAAGCTGGGGTTACGACGCCTTTCGTCGTACAGTCGAGCTTGTCTCTCTTTCTCCCCTTGAGATCGCAGACTTGCCTCCAAGTATAGTTGGGGCAGCTTTCTGAGTCGTTTAGCCCAATCCTCGATCAGATCGCTTTCTTGAACAGCCTCGGCTCTCTTGTCTGCCTCCCACCGCAGCGTTTTCGGTCTTACGGGCTCTCTCCCGTAAGCCAAAAGGGCTGGTGAATATCCTGTCGCTTCATGTTGCGCCGTGTTGTAAGCGAAGGTTATCTCCTTCAGGGCAATGTCCCAGGTTTTGTGGTCTCCTTCGACGTATGCTGCCATCATCGTTTTGACCGATCTATTTACCCTCTCAACCGGGTTGGCTTGAGGGTGGTACGGTGGCTTTGTTTGGTGTGACACCTGCCTCTCTCGCAGATAATTCTCCACTGCCGCGTTCTTAAACTCTGTCCCATTATCTGACAGGAAAGCTTCCGGGCAGCCGAATCGAAGTACTATCTTCTCTTCGAACTCTTGAATTATCGTGCGAGCATTGGCTTTCTTTACCGCCACGCACTCCATCCATCTGGTGAATAGATCCTGGAACACCAGTACGTATTGGTTCCCCTTCAACGAACGTGGTAGCGGTCCCATGATGTCCCCCGCTACCACTTGCCATGGGCGGTCTATACTCCTTCGTTCCATAAATCCTGTGGGTGCCCTCTGTTCAACCTTCGTCTGCTGACATATCGCGCACTCACGAACATATCTCGCGACGTCTTTCGTCATTCCCAACCAGAAGTATGACTGGGCTACTCTCGCCATTGTCTTACTCCTTCCTAGGTGGCCTGAAGTAGGAATATCGTGGCATTCCTTTAGTACTCCTAGACGTTGCTCCTGTGGGATAACGAGTTTCCAGGCTTGGTCGTCACCGAGTGTATCTTCTACAACTTGGAGTGGCCTGTATATATACAGCTCCCCCCCAACCAGCTTGAACGTGGGTGCTGACTTTGGGTTTTCTCGTACTCTGTCGCACATCTTACAATACCATGCGTCGGCAGAGTTTCTGACGGTCAATGCACTCACTCCCGTCCGGTCCTCTTCATCCTCGTACATTCTTGATAATGCATCTGGGACGTGATTGAGTGCACCTTTACGATGCTCTACCGTAAAGGTATGACCCTGCAGTTCTAACGCCCACCTGGCTAGACGACCTGATGGGTTCCGCAAGTTTTGCAGCCACTTCAAGCTAGAATGGTCCGTCACCACTCTAAAGTTGTAACCCTCGATGTAAGGGCGAAATTTCTTAACAGCCCATATCACTGCTAAGCATTCCCTCTCGGTTACGCTGTAGTTCCGCTCCGCAGGTGTTAAGATTCTACTTGCGAATTCTAATACCTTTTCTTCATCCTGAATAACTTGGTATAGTACGGCTCCTACTCCTGTGTCGCTGGCGTCTGTTTGCACGACGAACTGCTCCGTAAACACAGGTCTTTGCAGCATGGGTGCTGACGCGACAAGCATTTTTATCCTTTCAAATGATTCTTGCTGTCTTGTAGACCACTCGTACCTGACATCCTTCTTTGTCAGTTTTGAGAGGGGTTCTGCCAATGTCGCTAGATTTGGTAGGAATTTCCTATACCACGAAGCCATTCCTAAGAATCTTCTCAATTGTTTGAGATTCTTAGGTGCAGGATAATTTATTATCGGCTTGATTTTATCAGGATCGGGTTTAAACCCGTCTCCATTTACCAATACGCCGAGGTATTTGACTTCGTCGCGGCCGAATACACTTTTGTTCCAATTGATGGCGAGTCCTGCTTCCTGTATTCTCTTGAGCACATGTTCCAGCTCTGTCATGTGTTCCTTAAACGACTCCGTGACTACGATGATGTCGTCTAAGTATGAGAATGCATAGGGCTCTAATGTTGGTCCGATCACCTTGTCAATTAATCGTTGGAACGATGCTCCTGCTTGACTGAGTCCATACGGCATCCTGTTAAACTCGTACAGTCCTTTCCCGGGAACGGTGAATGCAGTTATCGGGCGCGATTCTTTTTCCAGAGGTATCTGATGATATGCGCTGCTGAGGTCAATCGTTGAGATGTATTTTGCCTTCTGCAGTTTGCTAAGGATATCCTCCATGTACGGCAAAGGATATGCATCAGCCTCTAATACCGCATTTACTTTGCGAAAGTCAACGCAAAACCTGTATTTCCCGTCCGCCTTTTTGACCATAACGACGGGACTCGACCATGCACTTGTTGATGGTTCTATGACTCCATTGTCAAGCATTTCTTGCACTTGCTCGTGCATCGTTTCCTCGATTTTCTTCGAAACCGGGTAATAGCGCTGTTTTATCGGCCGCGCACCGTTCACATGGATCGCATGCTCGATCCAGCTCGTACAACCTAGTTTCTCTGGAAGTATAGATCTATACTTGGATATTAGCGTATCCAAGTCTCTCTTTTCCTCCTCTGTAGGGCAGGTTATCCCTACCGAGTTGAGTGAGCTCTTGAACGGAGATAATCCTGCCACCTCCAACGGGACCTCCCCGTTGGTGTGTTTCAGACGTAACACATTCTTGCAGGGATCTAATACAGCGTGGAAGCTGCGTATAAAGTTTACTCCAAGGTAGCATTCGTTTTCTATCTCAGACATAATGGCTACCTTGAGATTCTTGCAGATTCCCTTAACATTGAAAGGTAACTTGACGTACCCAAGTAAAGGGCTTTGTGCGCCGTTTGCCATGCGGGCGCTCCTCCCTTCGGCGTTTATCAGCTTTTCACCTAAAGCTGAGGCTATCTGCAGCCCGTTCGGTCCCATCACTGTCCAAGATGCCCCTGGATCGAACAACGCCTTCACGTCGTATCCACCGACTTTGACGTCAAGCCACCATCTTGCTTCCACGTCCATATGTTCAGTCTCTGACCCTGAACAATCATGGTGGTCGCTTTCTTCATGTAGCTCGTCAACTTTCGATGTTTTTACCTTTCGAGAAGGTTTTGCTCCTAATTCGCCGACTTGGAAAGAGCTGGAGACTTCTGTCGCCCTTTCCTTTCGGAGTTTCCCGAATCCTTGAACTTCGGGGAGACTGATCTTCTTCGGTCGTTCCTATCAGGTGAGTTTCTCTTCTTCGGCGCTACAGCTTCATATTTTGCCGCAAAATGTCCTTCTTCGCCGCACCGGAAACACCTGAACTTCTTTTCCGCCCGGGGCTTTCCCGGGGAACTCGAACGACTCGAGTTTGGAGATTTCCTCTTCTCCTTCCGCTTGAAGGGTGACCCTTTTTTCTCGGGTTGACTTTCCTTGCTTATCCAGCCTTCCATGAATTTCTCAAACATTTTCTGGATATCACCTGTTGCAACCGCTGCGATTTCGGGCTTTTTCTTCGGAAGTGGTTTCTCCTTCTTAGCCTCACTCTCCGTGTAAGCAAATTCCGGAAATGCCGATGTTTCCGGAGCTGGTGGTGGCCTATAAGATTTTTCAATTTTTACGGCCAGTTCTGCATCTCGCGCTAACTCCAAGAACGTAGGATACTCTGCGAAGCTCTTCCTCGAGACTAACCTTTTGATTTCAGGAAGCATGTTCCTGTGTACTGTGTCGAGTTGCTCCTCGACACTCGGCATCGGTACGCGTTTTCTAAGTATGGCCCGTAAATTTGCTACATATGTTGCTACGGGCTCATTCTTCCCTTGCGTCCTTGCTGCGGCTTCCCTTATCACCCGTTCTTGATATCCTCGAGCAGCACCCCACCATTGCATGGCTTCATCCTTGAATTGTTGCCATGTGTGCCATTGATACCTGCTATCTCGGTACCAGGTGCTCGCTGCTCCGGTCAGCAGTTGACCTATTGCCGATAGGAGTTCTATCTCCGTGATATAGGCGGCTACCCTATATTCCTCCACCCTTTCTAAAAAGGTGTTTATGGATATTATTCCGCTCCCATCGAATCGGAAATCCCATTTCCTTACGATGCTTCCTATATCACGTTTTCTTCTTATATCTTCATGAACCCTATCGCTGATCCTTGATGACTCGTGCACCGGTATTGCATTGTTTTGCAATCTGCAGCTTCCCTCGGTCCTTGGCGATTCTTGATGTGTTATGTTATTTGCCGAGGCACGTTCTAACTTATTCAATCTTTCACCAAGGTTCGACAGCTGGTCCATGATTGCAGCGAAGTATCGTTCCAATCCTGTTTCAACTTGGGAGTTTTGACCTCCTGGTTGTTGACGTGAATGTTCACCCAGGCTCTGTCTCTCCTTTTTTAGGATTTCGTCTCTATCTCTCAGGCCTATCCTGGAGGGTTGAGGTATTTGAGGTTGCGTCTGTTGCATATTTGTAGAGATTACTTCCTCTTCCAACAGCCTTCGCATCAATTGTTGCGTCTCTTCT
The DNA here is from genome assembly GCA_018907245.1 of Eupristina koningsbergeri. NCBI lineage: Eukaryota > Metazoa > Arthropoda > Insecta > Hymenoptera > Agaonidae > Eupristina > Eupristina koningsbergeri. The sequence continues at coordinate 18,423 of JACCHV010000208.1, forward strand.
GCTGCTGGTAGGTTGGGGTTTAACCTACACGTCTCTTGAATTAGGTTAATGTAGTCCAACCGTGCGTCTACCCGAATTCTCCATACTTCGGTATTTGAGGATTCGGGTTCCTCTACAAATTCTTCCTCTTCATAGACTCCATAAAGCCAATTCTGGAGTCTATTCCATTGAGAGATCTTCGAGCCGTCTGCTCGTAACCTCAGTGCAGTCAGCGCTTCATAAACCTGACTGTCTGTCTGGTTCACGCACCAGTTCGCGATTTCATCTATCGTGGACTCTTCCATGATAGGACGATTGATTCCGCACGCACGCTTAAGAGAAGGAGAGAGAATTTACGCCTAACTAGTGCAATACACTTTTCGCTGTATTTCCCTTGACAAGGTCTAATTTTTCGGACAAATTAACCGAAAAAATTATTTTGTCCTGAAGTAGTTGCAAACCACAATTTTTGATACTTCAAAACAAATCGGAAAATCCCGGAAAATTCTGGAAAAACCCGGAAAATTTTGGATTTTTCGATTCTCTTTATCCTGATTAATTTTTGAAAAATTGTAAAAATTTTGTCCGGAAAAGTCGGAAAATTTTTCCCTCGCCCCCGGAAAACTCTTTTCCCGAAATTACTGGAAAAATTTTTCCTTTATATCCCGGAAAACCCCGGAAAATTCACCTCGATTTCCCGGAAAATCGTTAGGAAATGTAGCTTTCCTTTTTCCCTTCCCGGTGTACTTTACCCGGAAAAGCTACGCCTTGTCACTTGGAAATTACGGCGATTACACTGTGTAGCACGATATGCCGATTTAATGCACGCTCAATACGCATATATAATATTAATTATAAAAAACAATTTTATAAAATTTTAATCAATATCGGAATAATATATAAAAAAAATTTTATATTAAAGTAGGTCACCACTCTACTTCGCTTGGCGTAAATCCTTGTAACACAAAAAAAAAATTTTGAAATCTATTCAATCATATGATCGAACATATGATATAATATTTCGAAATAATATTTTAAAATTTTAATTTTCTCTCTCCGTCACTCTTATAGACGAATTTTTAACGAGTTAGAAATTCGTCATGGCCGAAACACACGGCCGATGTAAACACCGCTGTGTTTACACTCGCGTTCGCTCGCGGTCACTCAAACTCTATTTCGCTGCACACACATACACCGGAGGATCCCGATTGCCACACCAATACGTTGGGCGCCAATTGTAACAGGCTTTCCCGTTACAATAATTTTATTTTATTCTTTACTAAGTTTTCCCACTCACCTTATACACAGGTACGCTTACCCGTGACGGCCGCTCAGTTCGCAAAATTCGCTACTTTTGCACGCGTAGGCGGCGGGATTCGGGCAGACAGGATCCCTGAAAACGTCCGCGAGAGGTTACTTTGCGAGGGGATCGGGAAACGAAATTTAAAGGTGCTAAATTAATACGCGATCAGGTTGGTGAAAAGATAACAATTTTATTTCTCGCTCACTTACACTCACAACGTTCGACGCGGGGCCCGCTCGCTAATTACATACGTGAAACTTAAAACTACTTACAAGAGATGGTTCAACTTAATAATTAAGGTATTCCTCGCCCCGAGGATCGCAGAGTTAAATGAAGCTGCTGGGAGGTCGCCGATCTCCCCAGGTTCTTCCTGGTTAACGCCTCACTGGATCCGAGCTCAGTACCCTTAGCTTCTCCATGCTATGGCTCGTACCTCCACAAAACTTCACCAGACACCCACAAAATCTCGCACACACGTGTCACGATCTCCTCGTACTCAACACGCGTCTTCTCACCGGCTACCTGGTATTTTTCCGAGAGAATTATCAAAAGCGAAAAAAGCTCGATGATGCTTGGACCGTAAGCGAAATCAATCTGGGAAGCTCGCGGGCCGCTACCCGCGAGTTCCCCCTCTTTCGACCCATGGCCGAAACTTCCCGATTCGGGCCCTTGTTTTCCCGAATCGGGTACTAACGCGAACCGCGTTACAAGATACAAATAAATAAATAAATAATATGTACGGTTTTTAAAAATACTAGTACAGTTTTAAATTACTATTCTTAATACCCAGTATTTTCAAATTTTATTAAAATTAATCTGAAATTATTTCATTTTTAATGTTATTTTTTTGAATTTTTAATGATATCTAGTATATTCATCTTAATACTAATAGATCCAACGAAATAAATAAATGACATGTATGGTTTTTGAAAGTACAAATACAGATTTAAAATTACTGTTCACATAATTAAGTATTTTCAAATATAATTAAAATTATCCTGAAATTATTTCATTTTTAATGATATTTTTTTGAATTTTTAATGATTTCTAGTATATTCATATTAATATAATTAGATACAAATAAATAAATAAATAATATATACGGTTTTTGAATATACAAGTACAGTTTTAAATTACTATTTTTAATATCCAGTGTTTTCAAATTTTATTAAAATAAACCTGAAATTATTTTATTTTTAATTCTATTTTTTTGAATTTTTAATGATTTCTAGTTTATTCATCTTAATACTAAAAGATCCAACGAAATAAATAAATGACATGTATGGTTTTTGAAAGTACAAATACAGATTTAAAATTACTGTTCACATAATTAAGTATTTTCAAATATAATTAAAATTCTCTGGAAATTATTTCATATTAAATGATATTTTTTTGAATTTATAATGATTTCTAGTATATTCTTATTAATATATATAGATACAAATAAATAAATAAATAATATGTACGGTTTTTAAAAATACTAGTACAGTTTTTAATTACTGTTCTTAATACCCAGTATTTTCAAATTTTATTAAAATTAATCTGAAATTATTTCATTTTTAATGTAATTTTTTTGAATTTTTAATGATTTCTAGTATATTCATTTTAATACTAATAGATCCAACGAAATAAATAAATGACATGTATGGTTTTTGAAAGTACAAATACAGATTTAAAATTACTGTTCACATAATTAAGTATTTTCAAATATAATTAAAATTATCCTGAAATTATTTCATTTTTAATGCTATTTTTTGAATTTTTAATGATTTCTAGTATATTCATCTTAATATAATTAGATACAAATAAATAAATAAATAATATATACGGTTTTTGAATATACAAGTACAGTTTTAAATTACTATTTTTAATATCCAGTGTTTTCAAATTTTATTAAAATAAACCTGAAATTATTTTATTTTTAATTCTATTTTTTTGAATTTTTAATGATTTCTAGTTTATTCATCTTAATACTAAAAGATCCAACGAAATAAATAAATGACATGTAAGGTTTTTGAAAGTACAAATACAGATTTAATATTATTGTTCACATTATTAAGTATTTTTAAATATAATTAAATTTATCTGGAAATTATTTCATATTAAACGATATTTTTTTCAATTTTTAATGATTTCTAGTATATTCATATTAATATATATAAATACAAATAAATAAATAAATAATATGTACGGTTTTTAAAAATACTAGTACAGTTTTAAATTACTATTCTTAATACCCAGTATTTTCAAATTTTATTAAAATGAACCTGAAATTATTTTATTTTTAATTCTATTTTTTTGAATTTTAAAAAGTTACTAGTAAATTCATCTTAATAGAAATTGATACAAATAAATAAATAAATATTATATACAGTATTGGAAAGTACTAGTACAGATTTTAAATTACTATTCACATAATTAAGTATTTTTAAATATAATTAAATTTATCCTGAAATTATTTCATATTTAATGATATTTTTTTGAATTTTTAATGATTTCTAGTATATTCATCTTAATATAAATAGAAACAAATAAGTAAGTAATATTATATACAGTTTTTGATAGCACTAGTACAGATTTTAAATTACTATTCACATAATTAATTATTTTTAAATATAATTAAATTTATCCTGAAATTATTTCATTTTTAATGCTATTTTTTGAATTTTTAATGATTTCTTGTATATTCATCTTAATACAAATAGATCTAACGAAATAAATAAATGACATGTATGGTTTTTAAAGGAACAAATACAGATTTTAAATTACTATTCACATAATTAATTATTTTTAAATATAATTAAATTTATCCTGAAATTATTCCATTTTTAATGCTATTTTTTGAATTTTTAATGATTTCTTGTATATTCATCTTAATACAAATAGATCTAACGAAATAAATAAATGACATGTATGGTTTTTGAATGTACAAATACAGATTTAAAATTACTGTTCACATAATTAAGTATTTTCAAATATAATTAAATTTATCCTGAAATTATTTCATATTAAATGATATTTTTTTGAATTTTTAATGATTACTAGTATATTCATATTAATATATACAGATACAAATAAATAAATAAATAATATGTACGGTTTTTGAATATACAAGTACAGTTTTAAATTACTATTTTTAATATCCAGTGTTTTCAAATTTTATTAAAATTAATCTGAAATTATTTCATTTTTAATGATATTTTTTTGAATTTTTAATGATTTCTAGTATATTCATCTTAATACTAATAGATCCAACGAAATAAATAAATGACATGTATGGTTTTTGAAAGTACAAATACAGATTTAAAATTACTGTTCATATAATTAAGTATTTTCAAATATAATTAAATTTATCCTGAAATTATTTCATATTAAATGATATTTTTTGAATTTTTAATGATTTCTAGTATATGCATCTTAATATAATTAGATACAAATAAATAAATAAATAATATGTACGGTTTTTGAATATACAAGTACAGTTTTAAATTACTATTTTTAATATCCAGTGTTTTCAAATTTTATTAAAATTAATCTGAAATTATTTCATTTTTAATGATATTTTTTTCAATTTTTAATGATTTCTAGTATATTCATATTAATATATATAAATACAAATAAATAAATAAATAATATGTACGGTTTTTGAATATACAAGTACAGTTTTAAATTACTATTTTTAATATCCGTTGTTTCTAATTTTATTAAAATGAACCTGAAATTATTTTATTTTTAATTCTATTTTTTTGAATTTTAAAAGGTTACTAGTAAATTCATCTTAATAAAAATAGATACAAATAAATAAATAAATAATATATACGGTTATTGAAAATACTAGTACAGTTTTAAATTTCTATTCTGTGATGTAAAATATTTCATTTGTTTTCTATCACTAACCTGTAAAGAAAATGTATGAATTAATTAGTTATGGGAGATGGGTAAAAGCAGGGATTAATAGAGTAACAATAATATGAATAAAGATATACGAATCCTCAACGAAGGCCATTGCAGCTTGAAATGTAGTTTTTTTCTTATTATTCTATTCTTGATCACACTGTTTAAAAACTGTCACGAGGCCGGACATTTTGAATCTAACCGGAATTCGAGGCGAACGATGCGCTCCCTATTCTTGTAGTGTGAGTTACGATTAGAGTGAGAGAGAATGATCGTGTAGTGTGAGTAAGAGTGAGTGAGAGAAAGATATCGGGTGTATTGCCGTAAAATACAGATATATCTCGGTGCATGAGAATTTGAATGTAGTGGTGTTAATTAAATTAAATCATCGCCTCCACGATGTTGCCGATAATGCCAATCCCGGAATTATCGGCATTTTACATTAATTATAAATTTGGTATAAATTCGTGCAATTTCTTGTCGATTTTTCAATCGACCAATGAGATTGCACGATTTCGAAAGCACAGGACCAGGGGGGCGCATGACGGTGTGTAACCAATAAGGGAAAGGGTTACACACGCAAGCTCAGGTGTAAATATACGAAATTTTAAATAATTATTAGTAGTGTGAGTTATAAAATTTTGGCTTTCCTTCGAGAACAAAGGAAAGCCATTTTCAGTTATATTATTGCCTTTGGTGATACACCTTGTGTGAATCTACTATCGTTGTCAAATATTGAAAAGTAAGTGAATCATATTACTATATAAAAATTATTATTGTGCAATTGGCGAAAAACCATTGGAGAGAGGAAGCCGAGAGGAGTAAATACGATATTACAAAAGAAAAATAAATAATCAATTTTGGAGTAAAATATATATATGAGGGAGCCAAGCCACCGTGGACAAATAACTCAAATAATAAAAAAAATTATACTTTAAAGTAATATTAACCGTCCGGATTTGGTAAGATCTTTCCTTAATAATATATATCTATTTACATCATATTATTGTTCACATTTTGTATATATATATTCATAATATCGGCGAAAACAACGCGTAAGGTAGTGTTGACCACGCGGGTTTGTCGGCCCGACGGCGAATAAAATTAATAACGGAACTCGTCCCGATAATTAATAAAGAAAGTGTGAAATTAACATTAGTGTGCGGATTAATTTGTGCGAGTAGTGAGTGCGGGATTTTTTTTTTTAGTGTGAAAATACTTATAAAAATTTGTAAAGCCGTTCGGGAGGATTCACGTAAAGTGAATTTTCGCGGTATTACAATTCTTAATATCCAGTATTTTCAAATTTTATTAAAATTAATCTGAAATTATTTCCTTTTTAATGATATTTTTTTGAATTTTTAATGATTTGTAGTATACTCATTTTAATATACATAGAAACAAATAAATAAATAAATAATATATACAGTTTTTGAAAGTACTAGCACAGATTTTAAATTACTATTCACATAATTAAGTATTTTTAAATATAATTAAATTTATATGGAAATTATTTCATATTAAATGATATTTTTTTGAATTTTTAATGATTTCTAGTATATTCATATTAATATATATAGATACAAATAAATAAATAAATAATATGTACGGTTTTTAAAAATACTAGTACAGTTTTAAATTACTATTCTCAAAACCCAGTATTTTTAAATTTGATTAAAATTATCCTGAAATTATTTCATTTTTAATTCTATTTTTTTGAATTTTAAAAGGTTACTAGTAAATTCATCTTAATAAAAATAGATACAAATAAATAAATAAATAATATATACGGTTATTGAAAATACTAGTACAGTTTTAAATTTCTATTCTTAATGCCCAGTGTTTTCAAATTTTATTAAAATTAATCTGAAATTATTTCCTTTTTAATGATATTTTTTTGAATTTTTAATGATTTCTAGTATATTCATCTTAATACTAATAGATCCAACAAAATAAATAAATGACATGTATGGTTTTTGAAAGTACAAATACAGATTTAAAATTACTGTTCACATAATTAAGTATTTTCAAATATAATTAAAATTATCCTGAAATTATTTCATTTTTAATGCTATTTTTTGAATTTTTAATGATTTCTAGTATATACATCTTAATATAATTAGATACAAATAAATAAAAAAATAATATGTACGGTTTTTGAATATACAAGTACAGTTTTAAATTACTATTTTTAATATCCAGTGTTTTCAAATTTTATTAAAATTAATCTGAAATTATTTCATTTTTAATGATATTTCTTTGAATTTTTAATGATTTCTAGTATATTCATCTTAATACTAATAGATCCAACGAAATAAATAAATGACATGTATGGTTTTTGAAAGTACAAATACAGATTTAAAATTACTGTTCATATAATTAAGTATTTTCAAATATAATTAAAATTATCCTGAAATTATTTCATTTTTAATGCTATTTTTTGAATTTTTAATGATTTCTAGTATATTCATCTTAATATAATTAGATACAAATAAATAAATAAATAATATGTACGGTTTTTGAATATACAAGTACAGTTTTAAATTACTATTTTTAATATCCAGTGTTTTCAAATTTTATTAAAATGAACCTGAAATTATTTTATTTTTAATTCTATTTTTTTGAATTTTAAAAGGTTACTAGTAAATTCATCTTAATAAAAATAGATACAAATAAATAAATAAATAATATATACGGTTATTGAAAATACCAGTACAGTTTTATATTTCTATTCTTAATACCCAGTATTTTCAAATTTTATTAAAAATAATCTGAAATTATTTCCTTTTCAATGATATTTTTTTGAATTTTTAATGATTTGTAGTATACTCATCTTAATATACATAGAAACAAATAAATAAATAAATAATATATACAGTTTTTGAAAGTACTAGCACAGATTTTAAATTACTATTCACATAATTAAGTATTTTTAAATATAATTAAATTTATCTGGAAATTATTTCATATTAAATGATATTTTTTTGAATTTTTAATGATTTCGAGTATATTCATATTAATATATATAGATACAAATAAATAAATAAATAATATGTACGGTCTTTGAATATACAAGTACAGTTTTAAATTACTATTTTTAATATCCAGTGTTTTCAAATTTGATTAAAATTAACCTGAAATTATTTCATTTTTAATTCTATTTTTTTGAATTTTAAAAGGTTACTAGTAAATTCATCTTAATAAAAATAGATACAAATAAATAAATAAATAATATATACGGTTATTGAAAATACTAGTACAGTTTTAAATTTCTATTCTTATTGCCCAGTGTTTTCAAATTTTATTAAAATTAATCTGAAATTATTTCCTTTTTAATGACATTTTTTTGAATTTTTAATGATTTCTAGTATATTCATCTTAATACTAATAGATCCAACGAAATAAATAAATGACATGTATGGTTTTTGAAAGTACAAATACAGATTTAAAATTACTGTTCACATAATTAAGTATTTTCAAATATAATTAAAATTATCCTGAAATTATTTCATTTTTAATGCTATTTTTTGAATTTTTAATGATTTCTAGTATATTCATCCTAATATAATTAGATACAAATAAATAAAAAAATAATATGTACGGTTTTTGAATATACAAGTACAGTTTTAAATTACTATTTTTAATATCCAGTGTTTTCAAATTTTATTAAAATTAATCTGAATTTATTTCATTTTTAATGAAATTTTTTTGAATTTTTAATGATTTCTAGTGTATTCATCTTAATACTAATAGATCCAACGAAATAAATAAATAATTTGTACGGTTTTTGAAAATACAAGTAAAGTTTTAAAATTACTGTTCACATAATTAAGTATTTTCAAATATAATTAAAATTATCCTGAAATTATTTCATATTAAATGATATTTTTTTGAATTTTTAATGATTACTAGTATATTCATATTAATATATACAGATACAAATAAATAAATAAATAATATGTACTGTTTTTGAATATACACGTACAGTTTTAAATTACTATTTTTAATATCCAGTGTTTTCAAATTTTACTAAAATGAACCTGAAATTATTTTATTTTTAATTCTATTTTTTTGAATTTTAAAGGTTACTAGTATATTCATCTTAATAAAAATAGATTCAAATCAATAAATAAATATTATATACAGTATTGGAAAGTACTAGTACAGATTTTAAATTACTATTCACATAATTAAGTATTTTTAAATAGAATTAAATTTATCCTGAAATTATTTCATTTTTAATGATATTTTTTTGAATTTTTAATGATTTCTAGTATATTCATCTTAATATAAATAGAAACAAATAAGTAAGTAATATTATATACAGTTTTTGAAAGCACTAGTTCAGATTTTTAAATTACTGTTCACATAATTAAGTATTTTCAAATATAATTAAAATTATCCTGAATTTATTTCATTTTTAATGCTATTTTTTTGAATTTTTAATGATTTCTAGTATATTCATCTTAATATAATTAGATACAAATAAATAAATAAATAATATGTACGGTTTTTGAATATACAAGTACAGTTTTAAATTACTATTTTTAATATCCAGTGTTTTCAAATTTTATTAAAATGAACCTGAAATTATTTTATTTTTAATTCTATTTTTTTGAATTTTAAAAGGTTACTAGTATATTCATCTTAATAAAAATAGATACAAATAAATAAATAAATATTATATACAGTATTGGAAAGTACTAATACAGATTTTAAATTACTATTCACATAATTAAGTATTTTTAAATATAATTAAATTTATCCTGAAATTATTTTATATTAAATGATATTTTTTTGAATTTTTAATGATTACTAGTATATTCATATTAATATATACAGATACAAATAAATAAATAAATAATTTGTACGGTTTTTGAAAATACAAGTAAAGTTTTAAAATTACTGTTCACATAATTAAGTATTTTTAAATATAATTAAATTTATCCTGAAATTATTTCATATTAAATGATATTTTTTTGAATTTTTAATGATTACTAGTATATTCATATTAATATATACAGATACAAATAAATAAATAAATAATATATACGGTTATTGAAAATACTAGTACAGTTTTAAATTTCTATTCTTAATACCCAGTATTTTCAAATTTTATTAAAATTAATCTGAAATTATTTCCTTTTTAATGATATTTTTTTGAATTTTTAATGATTTGTAGTATACTCATCTTAATATACATAGAAACAAATAAATAAATAAATAATATATACAGTTTTTGAAAGTACTAGCACAGATTTTAAATTACTATTCACATAATTAAGTATTTTTAAATATAATTAAATTTATCTGGAAATTATTTCATATTAAATGATATTTTTTTGAATTTTTAATGATTTCTAGTGTAACGGGAAAGCTCCCGTTACTAAAATCCTCGGCGCCCCGAAAAGCGCGCCGCACTAGGCCCGGGCTCCGCTAGCCCCACCACCCGGGCCCCGTTCCCACTCCCTCACTTGCGCCGCGCAGCCGTCCAGTATGGGGGAGCGCCCCTGCGCAGCTCGACGGTCGCCCCACCACCGCGCGCTCGGCGCTCGCCCTTCCGCCGCTGACGAACGAAGGGTATATCCGGGGGTGCGCGCCCTTCGTTCAGTCAGTCGGGACGACCGCCTGGCTACTCGCAGTCGCCTTGACTCCCCCCCTGGGCTTGCCTAGGTGTGTGCTCCAGGATACTTGCCAGAGCACACGGCCAAGCCTGACCCAGGACGAGGGTCATCGGGAGTGTCTCCGGACACAGACCGCGACCCTGACGACACGTCACCCCGGATACTTTCCAGGTAACACGTTGCCGCGACTCCCCCGCGAGCAGGGTCATCGGGAGTGTCCCCGGATACTTGCCAGGACACAGACCGCGACCCTGACGACACGTCACCCCGGATACTTGCCAGGTGACGCGACGTACGCGACAGCCTCGCGATACACCCCCCGCGACACCCCCCCGCGACATTCCACGACTATTAGTTTAAGGTGGAGGGTAGCGTTTAAACTAGGCTAAGTTAGCATTAAGATGCGCTTGCGTTAGATCATAAGTGTGTGTGCGTGTATATGTGTGACTCGCGGGTGACTTGCGAATCCCACCCGCGACCCCGGCGTCGCGCTTACCCGCGCCCGAAGTCCCCGTATGAATTCATGTAAGTCACGGTCGAAAACCGCGAGTACCGTGACCCCGGCGCTGCGTTTAAGACGCGTTTAGACCAGCGCATCTAGTATTAGAGGGTGAGCTGCGACTCCCCGCGACTCAAGACCTCGCGGATACTCGCGGGTATCCCGAGGGAACCGCCGTATGCGTGTCGCGGATAAATCGCGACTCCCCGCGAACCCCGACCTCGCGAATTAGCTTGTAAGACTGTGTAAGCCCCCGCGGATCACGATTGATCCACCCGCGTCTCACGAAACCGCGAATACTCGCGGTCCGCGTCCATAGGCGTATGTATGCATGTATTGTCAAACCTCGCCAAAGTATAGTATTGTAGTGGATGTAAGATGCATGAATGTATTGTCTTTTGCGAAATCCCAATGGATGTAATGAATGTAAGAAGCGTAAATGTATTTTTGTTTGTTAATAATTCTAATGATTGCTTAAAACTAAGCAATATTAATATCAAACACGGAGTTATTACTCATTCGAACCCGTAAAATCTCACCCTGACCCGACTTCCCTCCTCCGAACCCTGACACCGGCGACAAGCAATCCGGTGCGAGGGAAATTGCACGTTACACTAGTATATTCATATTAATATATATAGATACAAATAAATAAATAAATAATATGTACGGTTTTTAAAAATACTAGTACAGTTTTAAATTACTATTCTTAATACCCAGTATTTTCAAATTTTATTAAAATTAACCTGAAATTATTTCATTTTTAATGTTATTTTTTTGAATTTTAAAAGGTTATTAGTATATTCATCTTAATATAAATAGGTACAAATAAATAAATAAATAATATGTACGGTTTTTGAAAATACAAGTACAGTTTTAAATTACTATTCTCAAAACCCAGTACTTTTAAATTTGATTAAAATTATCCTGAAATTATTACATTTTTAATTCTATTTTTTTGAATTTTAAAAGGTTACTAGTAAATTCATCTTAATAAAAATAGATTCAAATAAATAATTAAATATTATATACAGTATTGGAAAGTACTAGTACAGATTTTAAATTACTATTCACATAATTAAGTATTTTTAAATATAATTAAATTTATCCTGAAATTATTTCATTTTTAATGATATTTTTTTGAATTTTTAATGATTACTAGTATATTCATATTAATATATACAGATACAAATAAATAAATAAATAATTTGTACGGTTTTTGAAAATACAAGTAAAGTTTTAAAATTACTGTTCACATAATTAAGAATTTAAAATATAATTAAAATTATCCTGAAATTTTTTCATTTTTAATGCAATTTTTTGAATTTTTAATGATTTCTAGTATATTCATCTTAATATAATTAGATACAAATAAATAAATAAATAATATGTACGGTTTTTGAATATACAAGTACAGGTTTAAATTACTATTTTTAATATCCAGTGTTTTCAAATTTTATTAAAATGAACCTGAAATTATTTTATTTTTAATTCTATTTTTTTGAATTTTAAAAGGTTACTAGTATATTCATCTTAATAAAAATAGATACAAATAAATAAATAAATATTATATACAGTATTGGAAAGTACTAGTACAGATTTTAAATTACTATTAACATAATTAAGTATTTTTAAATATAATTAAATTTATCCTGAAATTATTTCATTTTTAATGATATTTTTTTGAATTTTTAATGATTTCTAGTATATTCATCTTAATATAAATAGAAACAAATAAGTAAGTAATATTATATACAGTTTTTGAAAGCACAATACACATTTTTAAATTACAATTCACATAATTAATTATTTTTAAATATAATTAAATTTATCCTGAAATTATTTCATTTTTAATGATATTTTTTTTAATTTTTAATGATTTCTAGTTTATTCATCTTAATACTAAAAGATCCAACGAAATAAAAAATGACATGTAAGGTTTTTGAAAGTACAAATACAGATTTAAAATTACTGTTCACATAATTAAGTATTTTCAAATATAATTAAAATTATCCTGAAATTATTTCATTTTTAATGCTATTTTTTGAATTTTTAATGATTTCTAGTATATTCATCTTAATATAATTAGATACAAATAAATAAATAAATAATATGTACGGTCTTTGAATATACAAGTACAGTTTTAAATTACTATTTTTAATATCCAGTGTTTTCAAATTTTATTAAAATGAACCTGAAATTATTTTATTTTTAATTCTATTTTTTTGAATTTTAAAAGGTTACTAGTAAATTCATCTTAATAAAAATAGATACAAATAAATAAATAAATATTATATACAGTATTGGAAAGTACTAGTACAGATTTTAAATTACTATTCACATAATTAAGTATTTTCAAATATAATTAAAATTATCCTGAAATTATTTCATTTTTAATGCTATTTTTTGAATTTTTAATGATTTCTAGTATATTCATCTTAATATAATTAGATACAAATAAATAAATAAATAATATGTACGGTCTTTGAATATACAAGTACAGTTTTAAATTACTATTTTTAATATCCAGTGTTTTCAAATTTTATTAAAATGAACCTGAAATTATTTTATTTTTAATTCTATTTTTTTGAATTTTAAAAGGTTACTAGTAAATTCATCTTAATAAAAATAGGTACAAATAAATAAATAAATATTATATACAGTATTGGAAAGTACAAATACAGATTTAAAATTACTATTCACATAATTAAGTATTTTCAAATATAATTAAAATTATCCTGAAATTATATCATTTTTAATGCTATTTTTTGAATTTTTAATGATTTCTAGTATATTCATCTTAATATAAATAGAAACAAATAAGTAAGTAATATTATATACAGTTTTTGAAAGCACAATACACATTTTTAAATTACTATTCACATAATTAATTATTTTTAAATATAATTAAATTTATCCTGAAATTATTTCATTTTTAATGATATTTTTTTTAATTTTTAATGCTTTCTAGTTTATTCATCTTAATACTAAAAGATCCAACGAAATAAATAAATGACATGTAAGGTTTTTGAAAGTACAAATACAGATTTAAAATTATTGTTCACACAATTAAGTATTTTTAAATATAATTAAATTTATCTGGAAATTATTTCATATTAAATGATATTTTTTTGAATTTTTAATGATTTCTAGTATATTCATCTTAATATAAATAGAAACATATAAGTAAGTAATATTATATACAGTTTTTTAAAGCACTAGTACAGATTTTTAAATTACTATTCACATAATTAATTATTTTTAAATATAATTAAATTTATCCTGAAATTATTTCATTTTTAATGATATTTTTTTGAATTTTTAATGATTTCTAGTATATTCAACTTAATACTAATAGATCCAACGAAATAAATAAATGACATGTAAGGTTTTTGAAAGTACAAATACAGATTTAAAATTACTGTTCACATTATAAGGAATTTAAAATATAATTAAAATTATCCTGAAATTATTTCATATTAAACGATATTTTTTTCAATTTTTAATGATTTCTAGTATATTCATATTAATATATATAGATACAAATAAATAAATAAATAATATGTACGGTTTTTGAAAATACAAGTACAGTTTTATATTACTATTCTCAAAACCCAGTATTTTTAAATTTGATTAAAATTATCCTGAAATTATTTCATTTTAAATGAAATTTTTTTGAATTTTTAATGAATTCTAGTATATTCATCTTAATACTAATAGATCCAACGAAATAAATAAATGACATGTATGGTTTTTGAAAGTACAAATACAGATTTAAAATTACTGTTCACATTATAAGGAATTTAAAATATAATTAAAATGAACCTGAAATTATTTTATTTTTAATTCTATTTTTTTGAATTTTAAAAGGTTACTAGTAAATTCATCTTAATAAAAATAGGTACAAATAAATAAATAAATATTATATACAGTATTCGAAAGTACAAATACAGATTTAAAATTACTGTTCACATAATAAAGAATTTAAAATATAATTAAAATTATCCTGAAATTATTTCATTTTTAATGCTATTTTTTGAATTTTTAACGATTTCTAGTATATTCATCTTAATATAATTAGATACAAATAAATAAATAAATAATATGTACGGTTTTTGAATATACAAGTACAGTTTTAAATTACTATTTTTAATATCCAGTGTTTTCAAATTTTATTAAAATGAACCTGAAATTATTTTATTTTTAATTCTATTTTTTTTGAATTTTTAATGATTTCTAGTATATTCATCTTAATATAAATAGAAACATATAAGTAAGTAATATTATATACAGTTTTTTAAAGCACTAGTACAGATTTTTAAATTACTATTCACATAATTAATTATTTTTAAATATAATTAAATTTATCCTGAAATTATTTCATTTTTAATGATATTTTTTTGAATTTTTAATGATTTCTAGTATATTCAACTTAATACTAATAGATCCAACGAAATAAATAAATGACATGTATGGTTTTTAAAGGAACAAATACAGATTTAAAATTACTGTTCACATAATTAAGTATTTTTAAATATAATTAAATTTATCTGGAGATTATTTCATATTAAACGATATTTTTTTCAATTTTTAATGATTTCTAGTATATTGATATTAATATATATAGATACAAATAAATAAATAAATAATATGTACGGTTTTTGAAAATACAAGTACAGTTTTATATTACTATTCTCAAAACCCAGTATTTTTAAATTTGATTAAAATTATCCTGAAATTATTTCATTTTAAATGAAATTTTTTTGAATTTTTAATGAATTCTAGTATATTCATCTTAATACTAATAGATCCAACGAAATAAATAAATGACATGTATGGTTTTTGAAAGTACAAATACAGATTTAAAATTACTGTTCACATTATAAGGAATTTAAAATATAATTAAAATGAACCTGAAATTATTTTATTTTTAATTTATTTTTTTGAATTTTAAAAGGTTACTAGTAAATTCATCTTAATAAAAATAGGTACAAATAGATAAATAAATATTATATACAGTATTGGAAAGTACAAATACAGATTTAAAATTACTGTTCACATAATAAAGAATTTAAAATATAATTAAAATTATCCTGAAATTATTTCATTTTTAATGCTATTTTTTGGATTTTTAATGATTTCTAGTATATTCATCTTAATATAATTAGATACAAATAAGTAAATAAATAATATGTACGGTTTTTGAATATACAAGTACAGTTTTAAATTACTATTTTTAATATCCAGTGTTTTCAAATTTTATTAAAATGAACCTGAAATTATTTTATTTTTAATTCTATTTTTTTGAATTTTAATAGGTTACTAGTAAATTCATCTTAATAAAAATAGATACAAATAAATAAATAAATATTATATACAGTATTGGAAAGTACTAGTACAGATTTTAAATTACTATTCACATAATTAAGTATTTTTAAATATAATTAAATTAATCCTGAAATTATTTCATTTTTAATGATATTTTTTTGAATTTTTAATGATTTCTAGTATATTCATCTTAATATAAATAGAAACAAATAAATAAATAAATGAAATGTATGGTTTTTGAAAGTACAAGTACAGTTTTAAATTACTATTTCTAATATCCAGTGTTTTCAAATTTTATTAAAATGAACCTGAAATTATTTTATTTTTAATTCTATTTTTTTTGAATTTTTAATGATTTCTAGTATATTCATCTTAATATAAATAGAAACATATAAGTAAGTAATATTATATACAGTTTTTTAAAGCACTAGTACAGATTTTTAAATTACTATTCACATAATTAATTATTTTTAAATATAATTAAATTTATCCTGAAATTATTTCATTTTTAATGATATTTTTTTGAATTTTTAATGATTTCTAGTATATTCAACTTAATACTAATAGATCCAACGAAATAAATAAATGACATGTATGGTTTTTGAAAGTACAAATACAGATTTAAAATTACTGTTCACATAATTAAGTATTTTCAAATATAATTAAAATTATCCTGAATTTATTTCATTTTTAATGCTATTTTTCGAATTTTTAATGATTTCTAGTATATTCATCTTAATATAATTAGATACAAATAAATAAATAAATAATATGTACGGTCTTTGAATATACAAGTACAGTTTTAAATTACTATTTCTAATATCCAGTGTTTTCAAATTTTATTAAAATGAACCTGAAATTATTTTATTTTTAATTCTATTTTTTTGAATTTTTAATGATTTCTAGTTTATTCATCTTAATACTAAAAGATCCAACGAAATAAATAAATGACATGTAAGGTTTTTGAAAGTACAAATACAGATTTAAAATTATTGTTCACATAATTAAGTATTTTTAAATATAATTAAATTTATCTGGAAATTATTTCATATTAAATGATATTTTTTTGAATTTTTAATGATTTCTAGTATATTCATCTTAATATAAATAGAAACAAATAAATAAATATATAATATATACAGTTTTTGAAAGTACTTGTACAGATTTAAAATTATTGTTCACATAATTATGTATTTTTAAATATAATTAAATTTATCCTGAAATTATTTCATTTTTAATGTTATTTTTTTGAATTTTTAATGATTTCTAGTATATGCAACTTAATACTAATAGATCCAACGAAATAAATAAATGACATGTACGGTTTTTGAAAGTACAAATACAGATTTAAAATTACTGTTCACATAATTAAGTATTTTCAAATATAATTAAAATTATCCTGAAATTATTTCATTTTTATTGCTATTTTTTGAATTTTTAATGATTTCTAGTATATTCATCTTAATATAATTAGATACAAATAAATAAATAAATAATATGTACGGTCTTTGAATATACAAGTACAGTTTTAAATTACTATAATCAATATTCAGTATTTGAAATTTTATTAAAATTAATCTGATATTATTTCATTTTTAATGTTATTTTTTTGAATTTTTAATGATTTCTAGTATATTCATCTTAATAAAAATAGAAACAAATAAATAAATATATAATATATACAGTATTTGAAAGTACTAGTACAGATTTTAAATTACTATTCACATAATTAAGTATTTTCAAATATAATTAAAATTATCCTGAAATTATTTCATTTTTAATGCTATTTTTTGAATTTTTAATGATTTCTAGTATATTCATCTTAATATAATTAGATACAAATAAATAAATAAATAATATGTACGGTTTTTGAATATACAAGTACAGTTTTAAATTACTATTTCTAATATCCAGTGTTTTCAAATTTTATTAAAATGAACCTGAAATTATTTTATTTTTAATTCTATTTTTTTGAATTTTTAATGATTTCTAGTTTATTCATCTTAATACTAAAAGATCCAACGAAATAAATAAATGACATGTAAGGTTTTTGAAAGTACAAATACAGATTTAAAATTATTGTTCACATAATTAAGTATTTTTAAATATAATTAAATTTATCTGGAAATTATTTCATATTAAATGATATTTTTTTGAATTTTTAATGATTTCTAGTATATTCATCTTAATATAAATAGAAACAAATAAATAAATATATAATATATACAGTTTTTGAAAGTACTTGTACAGATTTAAAATTATTGTTCACATAATTAAGTATTTTTAAATATAATTAAATTTATCCTGAAATTATTTCATTTTTAATGTTATTTTTTTGAATTTTTAATGATTTCTAGTATATGCAACTTAATACTAATAGATCCAACGAAATAAATAAATGACATGTATGGTTTTTGAAAGTACAAATACAGATTTAAAATTACTGTTCACATAATTAAGTATTTTCAAATATAATTAAAATTATCCTGAAATTATTTCATTTTTATTGCTATTTTTTGAATTTTTAATGATTTCTAGTATATTCATCTTAATATAATTAGATACAAATAAATAAATAAATAATATGTACGGTCTTTGAATATACAAGTACAGTTTTAAATTACTATAATCAATATTCAGTATTTGAAATTTTATTAAAATTAATCTGAAATTATTTCATTTTTAATGTTATTTTTTTGAATTTTTAATGATTTCTAGTATATTCATCTTAATAAAAATAGAAACAAATAAATAAATATATAATATATACAGTATTTGAAAGTACTAGTACAGATTTTAAATTACTATTCACATAATTAAGTATTTTCAAATATAATTAAAATTATCCTGAAATTATTTCATTTTTAATGCTATTTTTTGAATTTTTAATGATTTCTAGTATATTCATCTTAATATAATTAGATACAAATAAATAAATAAATAATATGTACGGTTTTTGAATATACAAGTACAGTTTTAAATTACTATTTCTAATATCCAGTGTTTTCAAATTTTATTAAAATGAACCTGAAATTATTTTATTTTTAATTCTATTTTTTTGAATTTTTAATGATTTCTAGTTTATTCATCTTAATACTAAAAGATCCAACGAAATAAATAAATGACATGTAAGGTTTTTGAAAGTACAAATACAGATTTAAAATTATTGTTCACATAATTAAGTATTTTTAAATATAATTAAATTTATCCTAAAATTATTTCATTTATATGATATTTTGTAACGGTGGCTTCCCCAGCTGGGATAGCTGGCTGTCGGAAAAAGCCAGGGTTCGGGAGTGTTGGAAAGACGGGATGAAAATAATCGGGTTTTATTCAGGTAAGTATAATTTTGATGTTTATTTATTCAGAAATTTTGACAGTCTTTAACATTATTAATATACAATTACAGTCCTATTATTAATATATTTTAAATTTACTCCAGGAAAATCACCGGAGTTTCGTTTTCTTTGTCCAGGGTGATCACTGGAATCTCCTTCGTGGGAACAGCGCTGGAGAGGTGGTGGCGGTTGGGCCCATTGCCTAGAGGTGTCGCCACCCCTGGAACGGTGGAACTCTGTAATCGAGGAACGGCGTTTTAGCGCGTCGATAGACGGCGCGACGGAGGCTGACCTAGACTAGGTTGGGTCAGTCAGTTTGCCTAGATGGCGGCGGCGGTTTCGGCGGGTTCGAGTCGGGCTTCTCTGCGAAAGCAGTTTCCGAAGTCCGGCTCGGGTAGAAGCGGGAGTCCGAAGTACTTTTTCGGACGCGCACTCGCGTTTTTATACCCGCGGTAACCGCGGCGGCTCGCGCGGGGCGGGAATTGTGCGCGAGTTTGACCGCGCGTGCATTTACTCCCGTGTTTGTCACAGGAGTTTGCAGCGGCGGCCGCGGAAGGCGCTGGCGTCGCAGGACGTCCAGTCGCCTGTTGGTCGCGGAAGCACGCGGTCGCACGGCTTCCACGAATTTTAGCAACGGCGTGTGTGGGCACATTATTGCACGTCCCTCCCCTTTCGGGAGAGCGAACTAAGCGAGCGCAAGAGTTTGTGTTTAGTGTCGGTGTCTGTTAGTCAGTCAGGCAGTGTCTGTAAACAGTGTTTGTCGGTGTCGAAGAGCTTTTTTTTTTTTTTAGCTCTTGCGCGGGCTCTCGAACATTACCCCGGGAAAAAAACTTGGGTTCCTTATCTCTGGGTGCCCCTGTGACATCCATAGGACGGTGCCGAACCCGTCCAGGCGCAGTTGTTGTCGCCGCCTGTTTCGTATCAAGGTGAAGCGTCGTCGCCCTTTCGGCACTAGGGCATGGCTCCCGTCGGGCAGCGTCACCTCCTCCAAGTCGGCTAGCTTCAAACCGCTGAGATCCTGGACGGCGGTGACTTTCGGTGGTGCTCTATTGTTCAATGGTTTGAGCGCCCGGCGCGGCGCCTCCTTTCCCGGCATGGGTGTCCTGGTTCCTCGGGGTGCTGGTGGTGTTGGTGGTGCCCTTTTCTCCACCGGGGCTTCCATCCTCGCTGGCTTTGCTTTGAAGAGGGAAGCCAGTTTGAGGGGTCGAGTGGGTTTTCTTACTGCCACTGAAGCCAGCTCTATTGGCTTCTTCTTCGGGATCCTGGGGATTCCCTTTGGCAGTTTAGCCGGCAGAGGGTTAGTTCTCGGTGTTGTAGCCTTCTCTTTACTTTCCTCTATTGCAGGAGGTGATGGATTTCTGGATGATGCGGATGACAGAGAGGAGGCGAACAGGGATAGGGTAGGGGAAGAGGATGAAGATGATGGCGAGTCCATGGTACTATAATAATTCTCTTGCTGCACTTCAAACTCACTCAACAGCTCACAACAGAATGACCTGCTTTTGACTTATGGCTTTCCCTCTTAGTCCTAACTATTTCCCAGCTTTGTGGGGATTTTCATATTGATAACAAGGTTTGATTTGGTCAAAAAGGATTGGGTTACGTTAACCCATATCCTTTTACATGTAGAACCTATTTTCTCTCTCTCTCTCTTCTCCTTTTTTTTTTTTCTTTTTTTTCTAATACAATCCTTCCTTTGTTCTAGGTTCCTTATTTTTATTTCCAGGAAATAAGCGAGTATTAGTTGGAAAAACTTTCGGAAAACGCTAGAAGGAAGCTCAAGTTTGGCTGCGTTTTTCTTTCTTTTTTGTTTGGTTTTTTGATTGCTTTTTCTTTTATTTTTATCATTACAACTTTCGTTAGATTATTCTAGCAGCTGTTGTCACGCTATTCTAAAATCTTTCTTCTTTTTTTTTTTTTATTAAAAGGTTCTTTGGGGAGACAAATCTTTCATGGTGTCTGTTCTTCAGCGCAGAATGAGGCAGGAACCGAGTTTTCTTCTTCTTTTCCTTTTTGTTTAAGAATGGCTTGCATTAGCAAGCCTCATGGTGCGCGCATCCTGGTGGTCCCTGGCAGGGAGGACCTGCTTCTCTGTACGGGTTGGTGTTCCAAACCGCTCATCCTGGCTGATCTAGGTTTGAGCCTCATGTTTTCCTGATGATAGACAACCCCAGACGTGGGTTGTCGATGACTCCAGTCGTTCCTCCTTGTTGGTAAAATAACTGATTGCCGAAGGAGGACCCGCTGTATGAAGATACCTAATTCATGTATCTTTTCTGTCTTTCTGTTCGCCTTTGCCAGAGTTTTGGCCATAAACTCGTTGGGCAGCAGAACAGATTCACATTAATTTCACCTATATATAATTTTTGTAGGTTAGCTGTCAAAGTCCCTTGGGTCTGACAGTCTTAACCTTAAATTTCCACTTTTCTCTTTGTAGGTTAGTTTTGATTGTTTGTTTTCTTTTTCCAAGGGAGGTTCTTGTCATTTACCTTACTTGATTCTATCCCTGCAAAGGCAGTGGATATTTGTTTTTCTTATTTTTATTTATTAAACTTTACTTTTACTATATTACCTTAGTGACTATAAATATGTTGTTTTGAAGTATAATTAGTTTGATGATGATGACACATAATTTAAATTGAAATCACGTTTTAGTATCTATATTTTGCAAGGGAGCACGTTGATACACACTAATAGATTAGCTTGCGTTCACAAAATTTGTCTGATGAAGTTTGTAATCGTGTAAATTGTATTTATTTGTTTTCATTTTAATTTCATCATCTTTTTGTTTTTTTTTTTTTTTTAGATAAGACAATTTATGGTTAGATGATATTAAATACAATAATTTCTTTTAAATCTACAATTATTTGATGACACAACTATGTTTAAGATTGAAGAATATTCACTATGCACTATTTTCTTTTTATTAAGTTAAAAAGATCTAATAGTTTTTGTTTTAATTAAAGATATTTTCTAAAATATATATTTCCTCAACACATGTATTTTGTGTGAAGCGTTTGTTACTCGGTACAATTGTATAGAAATACCCTAGAATATCAAGAGGTTTTGATACTTTAGCTAGTTATCCTTTAAAGGAAATTGTAATTATTTGATGAATTCTATTTGTATTCTTTCTTTTCAAGCGAAAGTTGAGTTTGAATTATCTTTTAGTATTCCCAAATGATATTATACTGTATGACTTGTAAAAGCTTATGCGAACTCTGATTATTTTATTTGCCAAAAAAAATGCGGTCACGAGTTTTAGTGTATACTTTCTGATTTACTTTAAATAACAGAGAGTTCATCAAGGTGTTAGTCACTCAAAAAAAAAACAATTTCAATGAAATGTGTCAACAGTGTAATGATATTTCTTCCTCTATTTTACTATTTAGTCTGGCTTTCCAATTATGACATATTTTCTTGATATTTCTTTTGTGTATTTACTATGATAGATTTATTTCTTGTTTACTTATATATCACATAACTTTTTCTTTATACATACTTATGCCATTGTATCGCATCTCATTGTCTATAAAATAGTCTCCCTGCGAAAGCAGTGGAGAAGTTAATTATTGTTAGGCACTCAGCGTCTTTTCCTATTTATTATAAAGTCACACTTCTCGTATCTATTCAAAGTAAAGATCATAGTTGATTTAAAAATTTAACTGTTGATTAAGGATTTTCTCCATATCGTTTAAGTAATATATTAGATTACATTCAAGTTTTATAATAATATTTGGAAGACTTTTCTACTTTTATCCAATAACAACATTTTGTATTATTTTAATTTTTGTAAATTTTCTTTGAATTTAGTCTTCATAATTTGAAAATTACTGCAATATCTGTATTCTCAATAGTTTTGATGTTTTATGCTTTAATTCTGGCTACATATATATATATATATAAAAAACATTTATCATTGAATTAACGAGTGATAATTAGGTATTAATGTAAAATTTTAACATTCTAATATCTGTGGCAATAGAATTTCCATAAATTATTATTATTATTTCCTTTTTGATAGCATTAATTTTTTGTTTTGATTTTGTTGTTGTTTGTTTTGTTTTCTTTTTATTTCTTCATACTTTTAAAATACTATTAGCTTTAATAAACGCTCAAGTATGTCGAAGCTTTTTGCTGTATAAAAAGTAGGAAAATATTTGTAGTCATTTCATAAGAATAGAAATAGGTAGATTTATTCTTTTTATCTATCTCGATTTTTATTTTTATTTTTTTTCTTGCTATAATATATTATGTATTGTATAGAATTTTTCTCTTTAGAACAGTTTAGTTGTAATCCATTCTTCTCACCTCTTTTTTTTTCTCCTTTTTCAACCCCTGCGAAAGCAGAGGGTTGGGTTTTTAGTCTATTCGTATGATCCTCTATATATCCTATTCTACCTAATTTATCGGCTAGTTATAGACTTATTGGTTAAACTACACTTAGTTATTAGTATATTTTACGACTTATTAATTATTCTCTTATTAGCTAGTTCATAAATTATTTCCTTATTGACTATCTTATTAACTTAGGTGTATATTTTATATAATTTTTTTCTTATTATTATTTTTTTTTTTTTTTTTTTTTTTTTTATGTTCTCCCATGCTAAAGCAATGGGAAGGGTTTTCTCTTTTTTTTTTTATATATACGGCTAGGAAGGTTCTTATTTTCTAAACTATATGTTATGCCTTAACTATCTTATTCTTTAGCTTAAAACTAGCTTATATCTTAACTTATGGTCTAACCTACTGGCTAGCCTAATGTTTAGCTTATTCTAGGTTACTCGAAACTTATCGTCTAACGTTATCCACCCTCGTCGGATTCAGAGTCGGATTCAGGGGAGCTTCCCATCCCTTCGTCTATTAATCCTCTCAGTCGCTCCTGGAGAAGTTCAACTTCTCCCTCCTCCTCCTGGTGGAGGGTTTCTATCCGGCGATTATGCAGGGCTGACATGAGGTCAGCTCCGGCTATCATGGGTGAGGGTAGGTCCCTTATTATTACTGCCGTGTGTACTACGTCGTATCCCTTGACGTTGATCCGGAGGTAGACCGTTCCCTCCGTTTCTAGATTACAGGGGCGGGTCAGTCCTACCCTCAGGGTGGCTGGTCCGGCGATCTCCTCGGACAATTCTCCTTTTCGGAGGAGTTGGTGGAGAGCAGGGCTTACCAGGGTGATCTGGCAGCCCGTATCCACACTTGCTTTAAAGTGGAATCTTCCACTGGTAACCGCGAGGTACAGAGGGAACCCCTGGAGGACTAAAGTCTCATCCAGGGGGTGATACTCCTGCTGGTTTTCCATTTTTCTGTTTTCGGGTTCTTCCTGGGCGCTTCGGGTTTGCTGTGACTCTTCTCGACTCTCGAGTACCCCAGACTGATGATTCTTCCGCTCCAGAGCCGCCTTATATAGCCCAGGATGGAGGGTGGGGAGGATGCCCTACCCTGCCCTCTGTGGTCATCTTTAGGGGCTCTCGCGCTCATGGTAAGGCTTCATGGCTTGTACGTGAGCTATTACTTCCTTACCGGCTGTATTCCTCAGCCGATAAACGACCGGGGACAGGGCCTCTACCACGTGGTAAGGTCCTTCGTATTTCGGCGCTAGCTTTGCATTTACCCCGTCAGTCTTTCGTGACAGTATATGAGTTTTTACCAGGACGTTCTCTTTTATCCTTGGTCTCCATTTACTCCGCCGGAGGTCGTAATGGTGCCTTTGCCGTTGGAAACTACGGTCCAGATTTCCTCGTGCGACTTCCAGCGCTTGTTTTAAAGCTTCCAAGCGATCCTTCCGCCCATTTTCCGTGCGAATTCTCGCACCGGGAGGTGTGAATTCCCGTCCCGTGTTTAAGTACGCGGGGGTGAAACCTGTGCTGGAAGATTGCGCTATATTATAGGCGAATTGTAACTCGGGAAGATGTTTATCCCAATTACGATGATCATTTCCCACGTATTGGGAGATCATTGTCTTGATCACTCTATTTGTCCTCTCCACTGGGTTACAGTGGGGAGCATAGGGGGGAGTCCTTCTGTGACAGATTCCGGATTTCTCCAAAAATTCTGTGAATTCCTTACTCACAAATTGACGCCCGTTGTCACTTATCAGGACTTGTGGTGTACCGTGACGCAGAACGACCAGCTCGCGTACTTTGGCTGTAATTTCTTCACTTGTGGCTCGTCGTAGAGGACAAATCTCTACCCACTTGGTGAATTTGTCTTGACAGACTAAGAGCCACGCGTTCTGTATGTGAGAACGCGGCTGAGGGCCGACTAAATCGACAGGCACCGTTTCCCATGGTTCGCAAGTCTTCGTTGCGTGCATCTTCCCAGCGGGAGCTTGTTGTTGCACTTTGTTAGTTTGACAAACTTTGCAACTTCGGACGTATTCAGCGGCATCTCGTTGCATCTTATGCCAGAAGTACTTTTGGTTCAGACGAATTATTGTTTTGCCAATACCTAGGTGTCCTGCAGTTACACTATCGTGGTTTTCTTCCAAGATCTGCTTGGTTTCTTCGGGACGAACACAGAGTTTCCAAATTTGCTCGTCGTTTTCCTTGGTGATTTTGGAAGTCGTGTGATAGAGTTCTTTGCCGCTTATCTTGTATTCAGGATGATCTGTGGGCTTGCTTGCGACTTTGGCGAAAGCCTCGTCGTACCAATACTTATAGATTGTGACAGGGGCAACGTCGAGGGCTTCTCTTGATAGGGCATCCGCAAGGATGTTCTCGGAGCTTCGACGGTATTGGACGTCATAGTCCCACTGGCTTAATTCAATAGCCCACCGGGCGAGTCGTCCGGAGGGGTTATCAATCCGTGCGAGCCATTGGAGTGCCTGATGATCGGTGATCACAGTAAAGTGGTAACCTTCAAGGTAGTCTCGCATTTTCCAAATGCCCCACTTTACTGCTAAACACTCTTTTTCGGTAGCTGAGTAATTCTTCTCGGCGTGTTTTAGAGTACGGCTAGCGTAGGCTATTATTCGTTCGGAGCCGTTGAGCACCTGAGAGAGGACTGCTCCTAACCCTTCATTGCTGGCGTCTGTTTGCAGTGTAAAAGGTACGCTGAAGTTTGGACATGCCAGCACAGGTGCTTCTACCAGTCGTTTTTTCAAAAGTTCGAATGCCTTCTGCTGGGGTTCTCCCCATTCCCACTTTTTCCGCTTCTTTAGTAAGTCATTCAGCGGGGCGGTAATCGTGGACACGTTCGGTACAAACCTCCGATACCACGACACGATTCCATTAAACCGTCGTAGCTCCTTAATGTTCGTGGGAGGTGACAGGGCTAAAATGGTGTCTATCTTCTCGGGGTCGGTTTGGATTCCTTCCTCCGAGATGCGGTGCCCCAGGTAATTGAGTTTGCGGCGACCGAATTGGCACTTAGCCCAGTTGGGCTTAAGCTTAGCCTTCCTTAGCCGCAGCATCACTTCTTTTCTTAATTCTACGTGATGCCTAAAACTTTGGGTCACTATCACGATATCGTCGAGATAGACGAACACGTGCGGCTCTAATTCTGAGGTAATTATTCGATCCACCAGACGCTGGAAGACTGCAGGTGCTGAGTGAAGGCCGAAAGGCATCACTGTGAACTGCAGCAGCCCTCTACTTGGTACCGTAAAGGCGGTGAGAGGTTTGCTGTTCTCTGTCAATGGCACCTGCCAATATCCATTCTTCAAGTCCAAGGTAGATAAATATTTTGCCCCTCGAAGCTTGTCGAGGGTGGCGTTTATTTGAGACAAGGGGTAAGCGTCCTTTTCGCTCACTTGGTTTAGGCGACGATAGTCGATGCAAAATCTATACTTTCCGTCCTTTTTCTTGGCTAGGACGATCGGAGAGCTCCAGGGGCTGGAGGACTCCTCGACTACGCCTTCCTCGACCATTTTGCTTACTTCCGCGTCGATGATTGCTTGCATCGCTGGATTCCTCGGCCTGTAGCGTTGTTTGATTGGTTCTGGGTCGAGTAGTTTAATTTCGTACTTTATCAGCGGGGTGGGTCCTCTGGTATTTTCCGACAAATGTCGCTCTTGTGTTATGATCTCGTCCAATTCTTGCTGTTCGAGATCCTTTAGCGGGTGCAGCCCCATTGGGTACACCCGAGTTTGCTTGGTCGTGGCGTAGAGGGTTGCCCCGCCTATCGAAATATTCAAGTTCAGTCCGTCTAGGACGTTCATCCCTACGAGGACCTCGTACTCTAAGGTATCCATCACCAAGAAGGAAGCGGTTCTCAGTTTTCCTTTGAGCATGAATTCCCCTGTGACGCAAAGGTCCATGGGGGCGGAGGTTCCATCAGCCAAAGAGGCGTAATATATCGAGGGGGATGTTTCCCACCCGTGGTCCTGGCACCATTCGGACGTGGTTTTGCTCATGATCGAGCTAGCAGCCCCTGTGTCAACGAGGGCGTTAAACATTCGTCCCGCTATTGTTACTTGGACGAATGGACGACCGTCGTGTCCTTTTCTACGGGACGTCCCTTTGGGGCTTCTGGGACGGTGCCTTTTTCGTTTCCCGGTTTGTAGGGATGGCATTCCTTGGTGAGTACGCCATCCTTCCCGCATTGTGTACAGAATTTCCGGAATTTGTTCCTGCACTCGATACGACGGTGTCCCCTTTGCTTGCATCGCCAACAATGGGAGGCGGGGTCAAAAGCTTTCTCCACAGCGGCTGTCCCCTTTGGAAAAACCCTTCCGCTTCCGCGAAGAGTGACCTTGAGCAACTGGTCAATCTCCTCAACGGCATGGATGAGCGAATTCTCATCCTTTATCAGGCTCCTGGATATGTATAGTTTATATTCGGCGCGCATATTCTGATGCAGCCGGTGTATCTTTTCCTCTTTGGTTAAGTCCCCTAGCCGCCTCATCAACGTTCCCAGAGCCATGACGTAGGCTCTAATAGGTTCATTCGCACCTTGTTTGCGATTAGCTATTTGGATAGCTAATCTCTCTCTTTCCTCGTTCGTGAGGAAAAATTTCTTGAATTCCTGGCAAAAATCATCCCAATTTTTGAATTTGGGTTGGTTTCTGAACCAGGTTAGGGCGTCTCCCTTCAGGACTTCAGGTATCGCCCTTTGGATTTGGCGATTCGTGAGCTGGTATACTTCACGTAATTCTTCTATGCGTTCAATGAAACCATATGGATTTTTACCCTCGAAGTGGCAATTCCATTTTCGCACCATGTCGAAGATTTTCCAATCATCTGCTTGTTCATTTCCAGGACTAGTCTTAGTTTTTACCGGTGTCGAGGTCATGTTTACTGCGAGCTCCTCGAGGGGTCTGTTCGTGATTATAGTTAGATCGCTCATTAGATCACGGGAGATGTCTTCCTCCTCGTTGTAGTCTGTGGGGTCGGCCTCCTTGTCTGAAAAAGCTTCAGGATTGGTTCGCGCGTACCTGAGTAGTCTTTGTCTTGTTACCGTTAGAGTACCTTCTGTCGAAAGGCCATGTGCTTCCAATTCTCTTACTAATTCTGCCTTTCTTAGGCCGTATATCCAGGCGACCTTCATGATTGGTTATTTTAATTAATACTTCTTTTTCTTCAGGTGACTAATCCGAGATCCAAAAGGAAATTGACGTATTAAAAACGTCCCTGTTCGGGCGCCATGTAACGGTGGTGTTCCCCAGCTGGGATAGCCGGCTGTCGGGAAAACCAGGGTTCGGGAGTGGGGAAAGACGGGATGAAATAATCGGGGTTAACGCAGGTAAGTGTGGTTTTAATATTCATTTATTCAGAAATTAATATATATTCTTTGTTTTAATTGAACATGTTACTTAATAGATTTTATTTAGTCCAGGAAGATCATTGGCGGTTCATTTTCCTTATCCAGCGTGATTACTGGGATATCCCTCGCGGGAGCAGCGTTGGAGGGGCGGAAGCGGTTGGGCCCGCTGCCCAGAGGTGTCGCCTCCCTTGGAACGGTGGAACTCTGAAATGATGGAACGGCGGTTTAGCGCGTCGATAGACGGCTTGACGGAGGCTGACCCAGGCTAGGCTGGGTCAGTTGTCTTGCCAAGATGGCGGCGACAGTTTCGGCGGGCTCGAATCGGGATTCTCTGCGAAAGCAGTTTCCGAAGTCCGGCTCGGGCAAAAAGTGGGAAGTCGATCTCTCCCTTCGGTCGCGCACTCGGGTTTTTATACCCGCGGGAAACGCGGCGGCTCTCGCAGGGCGGGAATTGTGCGCAAGTTTAGCCGCGCGTGCATTTACTCTCGTGCTAAACACGGGAGTTTGCAGCGGCGGCCGCGGAAAGCGCTGGCGTCGCAAGACGCTCAGTCGCTTGTTGACCATGGAAGCATGTGGTCGCATGGTTTCCAAGAATTTTAAGCAACGGCGTGCTTGGGCACACTGTTGCAACAGTATCAAAATAATGCAAATAAAATGCATTTTCGAAAATTTGAATTAAAATTTACAAGTTTTTTTATAATAAAATGATAAAATGCACTTGAGAGTGCATTAATACATTGCATATAATGATGAGAATTCGATTTTTAAGACAAAAATCTTAGTTTTATGCACTTTAAATTGCAAAAAAACAAGATATATTAGAGTATTAAAATAATGCAAATAAAATGCCTTTTCGAATTTTCTTTATATTATATTTCAAGTTTTTTGATATAATAATGGTATAATGCACTTCTGTGTGCATTAAACACTTGCATATAATTATGAGAATTTATTTTTAAGGCAAAAATCTTAGTTTTATGCACTTTAAAATGCAATAAAACAAGATATATTAGAGTATCAAAATAATGCAAATAAAATACATTTTCGAATTTTCTTTATATTATATTTCAAATTTTTTTATATTAAAATGGTATAATGCACTTGTGAGTGCATTAATACATTGCATATAAGGATGAGAATTCGATTTTTAAGGCAAAAATCTTAGTTTTATGCGCTTTAAAATGCAAAAAAACAAGATATATTACAGTATCAAAATAATGCAAATAAAATGCATTTTCGAATATTTGAATTAAAATTTACAATTTTTTTTATAATAAAATGATAAAATGCACTTGAGACTGCATTAAAAACTTGCATATAATTATGAGAATTTATTTTTAAGGCAAAAATCTTAGTGAAATGCACTTTATAATGTAAAAAACAAGATATACTAGAATATCAAAATAATGCAAATAAAATACATTTTCGAATATTTGAATTAAAATTTACAAGTTTTTTTATAATAAAATGGTAAAATGCACTTGTGTGTGCATTAAACACTTGCATATAATTATGAGAATTTATTTTTAAGGCAAAAATCTTAGGTTTATGCACTTTAAAATGCAAT
This sequence comes from Eupristina koningsbergeri, assembly GCA_018907245.1. Classification (NCBI taxonomy): domain Eukaryota; kingdom Metazoa; phylum Arthropoda; class Insecta; order Hymenoptera; family Agaonidae; genus Eupristina; species Eupristina koningsbergeri. The sequence continues at coordinate 49,657 of JACCHV010000208.1, forward strand.
AAAACAAGATATATTAAAGTATCAAAATAATGCAAATAAAATGCATTTTCGAATTTTCTTTATATTATATTTCAAGTTTTTTTATATAAAAATGGTAAATGCACTCGTGAGTGCATTAAAAACTTGCATATAATTATGAGAATTTATTTTTAAGGAAAAACCTTAGTAAAATGCCCTTTAAAATGCAAAAAAACAAGATATATTAGAGTATAAAAATAATGCAAATAAAATGCATTTTCAAATATTTGAATTAAAATTTACAATTTTTTTTATAATAAAATGGTAAAATGCACTTGTGTATGCATGAAACACTTGCATATAATTATGAGAATTTATATTTAAGGAAAAACCTTAGTAAAATGCCCTTTAAAATGCAAAAACACAAGATATATTAGAGTATCAAAATAATGCAAATAAAATGCCTTTTCGAATTTTCTTTATATTATATTTAAAGGTTTTTTGTTATAATAATGGTATAATGCACTTCTGTGTGCATTAAACACTTGCATATAATTATGAGAATTTATTTTTAAGGCAAAAATCTTAGTTTTATGCACTTTAAAATGCAATAAAACAAGATATATTAGAGTATCAAAATAATGCAAATAAAATACATTTTCGAATTTTCTTTATATTATATTTCAAATTTTTTTATATTAAAATGGTATAATACACTTGTGAGTGCATTAATACATTGCATATAAGGATGAGAATTTGATTTTTAATGCAAAAATCTTAGTTTTATGCGCTTTAAAATACAAAAAAACAAGATATATTACAGTATCAAAATAATGCAAATAAAATGCATTTTCGAATATTTGAATTAAAATTTACAATTTTTTTTATAATAAAATGATAAAATGCACTTGAGAGTGCATTAAAAACTTGCATATAATTATGAGAATTTATTTTTAAGGCAAAAATCTTAGTAAAATGCACTTTAAAACGCAATAAAACAAGATATATTACAGTATCAAAATAATGCAAATAAAATGCATTTTCGAATATATGAATAAAAATTTACAAGTTTTTTTATATTAAAATGGTAAAATGCACTTGTGAGTGCATTAATACATTGCATATAATGATGAGAATTCGATTTTTAAGACAAAAACCTTAGGTTTATGCACTTTAAATTGCAAAAAAACAAGATATATTAGAGTATCAAAATAATGCTAAAAATGCATTTTCGAATTTTCTTTATATTATATTTCAAGTTTTTTTATATAATAATGGTATAATGCACATCTGTGTGCATTAAACACTTGCATATAATTATGAGAATTTATTTTTAAGGCAAAAATCTTAGTAAAATGCAGTTTATAATGTAAAAAACAAGATATATTAGAATATCAAAATAATGCAAATAAAATGCATTTTCGAATATTTGAATTAAAATTTACAAGTTTTTTTATAATAAAATGATAAAATGCACTTGACAGTGCATTAATACATTGCATATAATGATGAGAATTCGATTTTTAAGAAAAAATCTTAGTAAAATGCACTTTATAATTTAAAAAACAAGATATATTAGAATATCAAAATAATGCTAATAAAATGCTTTTTCGAATATTTGAATAAAAATTTACACGTTTTTTATAATAAAATGGTAAAATGCACTTGAGAGTACATTAAAAACTTGCATATAATTATGAGAATTTATTTTTAAGGCAAAAATCTTAGTAAAATGCACTTTATAATGTAAAAAACAAATATATTACAGTATCAAAATAATGCAAATAAAATGCATTTTCGGATTTTCTTTATATTATATATCAAGTTTTTTTATATAAAAGTGGTAAATGCACTTGTCAGTGCATTAAAAACTTGCATATAATTATGAGAATTTATTTTTAAGGCAAAAATCTTAGTAAAATGCACTTTAAAATGCAATAAAACAATATATATTAGAGTATGAAAATAATGCAAATAAAATGAATTTTCGAATTTTCTTTATATTATATTTCAAATTTTTTTATATAATAATGGTATAATGCACATCTGTGTGCATTAAACACTTGCATATAATTATGAGAATTTATTTTTAAGGAAAAACCTTAGTAAAATGCCCTTTAAAATGCAAAAAAAAAAGATATATTAAAGTATCAAAATAATGCAAATAAAATGCATTTTCGAATATTTGAATTAAAATTTACAATTTTTTTTTTATAAAATGATAAAATGCACTTGAGAGTGCATTAAAAACTTGCATATAATTATGAGAATTTATTTTTAAGGCAAAAATCTTAGTAAAATGCACTTTAAAACGCAATAAAACAAGATATATTACAGTATCAAAATAATGCAAATAAAATCCATTTTCGAAAATTTGAATTAAAATTTACAAGCTTTTTTATAATAAAATGATAAAATGCACTTGAGACTGCATTAAAAACTTGCATATAATTATGAGAATTTATTTTTAAGGCAAAAATCTTAGTGAAATGCACTTTATAATGTAAAAAACAAGATATACTAGAATATCAAAATAATGCAAATAAAATACATTTTCGAAATTTCTTTATATTATATTTCAAATTTTTTTATATTAAAATGGTATAATGCACTTGTGAGTGCATTAATACATTGCATATAAGGATGAGAATTTGATTTTTAATGCAAAAATCTTAGTTTTATGCGCTTTAAAATACAAAAAAACAAGATATATTACAGTATCAAAATAATGCAAATAAAATGCATTTTCGAATATTTGAATTAAAATTTACAATTTTTTTTATAATAAAATGATAAAATGCACTTGAGAGTGCATTAAAAACTTGCATATAATTATGAGAATTTATTTTTAAGGCAAAAATCTTAGTAAAATGCACTTTAAAACGCAATAAAACAAGATATATTACAGTATCAAAATAATGAAAATTAAATGCATTTTCGAATATTTGAATTAAAATTTACAATTTTTATATAATAAAATGATAAAATGCACTTGAGAGTGCATTAAAAACTTGCATATAATTAGGATAATTCGATTTTTAAGGCAAAAATCTTAGTTTTATGCCCTTTAAAATGCAAAAAAACAAGATATATTACAGTATCAAAATAATGCAAATAAAATGCATTTTCGAATTTTCTTTATATTATATTTCAAGATTTTTTATATAAAAATGGTAAATGCACTTGTGTGTGCATTAAACACTTGCATATAATTATGAGAATTTGAATTTTAAGGCGTAAATCTTAGTAAAATGCACTTTAAAACGCAATAAAACAAGATATATTACAGTATCAAAATAATGCAAATAAAATCCATTTTCGAAAATTTGAATTAAAATTTACAAGCTTTTTTATAATAAAATGATAAAATGCACTTGAGAGTGCATTAATATATTGCATATAATGATGAGAATTCGATATTTAAGACAAATATCTTAGTAAAATGCACTTTATAATGTAAAAAACAAGATATATTAGAATATCAAAATAATGCAAATAAAATGCATTTTCGAATTTTCTTTATAATAAATTTCAAGTTTTTTTATATAAAAATGGTATCATGCACTTGTGTGTGCATTAAACACTTACATATAATGATGAGAATTCGATTTTTAAGGAAAAACCTTAGTAAAATGCCCTTTAAAATGCAAAAAAACAAAATATATTAGAGTATCAAAATAATGCTAAAAATGCATTTTCGAATTTTCTTTATATTATATTTCAAGTTTTTTTACATAATAATGGTATAATGCACATCTGTGTGCATTAAACACTTCCATATAATTATGAGAATTTATTTTTAAGGCAAAAATCTTAGTAAAATGCAGTTTATAATGTAAAAAACAAGATATATTAGAATATCAAAATAATGCAAATAAAATGCATTTTCGAATATTTGAATTAAAATTTACAAGTTTTTTTATAATAAAATGATAAAATGCACTTGACAGTGCATTAATACATTGCATATAATGATGAGAATTCGATTTTTAAGAAAAAATCTTAGTAAAATGCACTTTATAATTTAAAAAACAAGATATATTAGAATATCAAAATAATGCTAATAAAATGCATTTTCGAATATTTGAATAAAAATTTACACGTTTTTTATAATAAAATGGTAAAATGCACTTGAGAGTACATTAAAAACTTGCATATAATTATGAGAATTTATTTTTAAGGCAAAAATCTTAGTAAAATGCACTTTAAAACGCAATAAAACAAGATATATTACAGTATCAAAATAATGCAAATTAAATGCATTTTCGAATATTTGAATTAAAATTTACAATTTTTTTATAATAAAATGATAAAATGCACTTGAGAGTGCATTAAAAACTTGCATATAATTAGGATAATTCGATTTTTAAGGCAAAAATCTTAGTTTTATGCCCTTTAAAATGCAAAAAAACAAGATATATTACAGTATCAAAATAATGCAAATAAAATGCATTTTCGAATATTTGAATAAAAATTTACAAGTTTTTTTAAATTAAATGGTAAAATGCACTTGAGAGTGCATTAAAAACTTGCATATAATTATGAGAATTTATTTTTAAGGCAAAAATCTTAGTAAAATGCACTTTATAATGTAAAAAACAAGATATATTAGAATATCAAAATAATGCAAATAAAATGCATTTTCGAATATTTGAATAAAAATTTACAAGTTTTTTTATAATAAAATGGTAAAATGCACTTGACAGTGCATTAAAAACTTGCATATAATTATGAGAATTTGATTTTTAAGGCAAAAATCTTAGTAAAATGCACTTAAAATGCAAAAAAACAAGATATATTAGAGTATCAAAATAATGCAAATAAAATGCATTTTCGAATTTTCATTATATTATATTTCATGTTTTTTTATATAATAATGGTATAATGCACTTCTGTGTGCAATAAATACGTGCATATAATTATGACAATTTATTTTTAAGGCAAAAATCTTAGTAAAATGCATTTATAATGTATAAAACAATATATATTAGAATATCAAAATAATGCAAATAAAATGCATTTTCGAATATTTGAATTAAAATTTACAAGTTTTTTTATAATAAAATGATAAAATGCACTTGAGAGTGCATTAATACATTTCATATAATGATGAGAATTCGATTTTTAAGGCAAAAATCTTAGTTTTATGCACTTTAAAATGCAATAAAACAAGATATATTAGAGTATGAAAATAATGCAAATAAAATGCATTTTCGAATTTTCATTATATTATATTTCAAGTTTTTTTATATAAAACTGGTAAATGCACTTGTGTGTGCATTAAACACTTGCATATAATTATGAGAATTTGAATTTTAAGAAAAAATCTTAGTAAAATGCACTTTATAATGTAAAAAACAAGATATATTAGAATATCAAAATAATGCAAATAAAATCCATATTCGAATTTTCTTTATATTATATTTCAAGTTTTTTTATATAAAAATGGTAAATGCACTTGTGTGTGCATTAAATACTTGCATATAATTATGAGAATTCGATTTTTAAGGCAAAAATCTTAGTAAAATGCCCTTTAAAATCAAAAAAACAAGATATATTAGAATATCAAAATAATAAAAATAAAATGCATTTTCGAATATTTGAATTAAAATTTACAAGTTTTTTTATAATAAAATGATAAAATGCACTTGAGAGTGCATTAATACATTTCATATAATGATGAGAATTCGATTTTTATGGCAAAAATCTTAGTTTTATGCACTTTAAAATGCAATAAAACAAGATATATTAGAGTATGAAAATAATGCAAATAAAATGCATTTTTGAATTTTCTTTATATTATATTTCAATTTTTTTTATATAAAAATGGTAAATGCACTTGTGTGTGCATTTCAAGTTTTTTTATATAAAAATGGTAAATGCACTTGTGTGTGCATTAAACACTTGCATATAATTATGAGAATTCGATTTTTAAGGCAAAAATCTTAGTTTTATGCCCTTTAAAATCAAAAAAACAAGATATATTAGAATATCAAAATAATACAAATAAAATGCATTTTCGAATATTTGAATTAAAATTTACAAGTTTTTTGATATAATAATGGTATAATGCACTTGCGAGTGCATTAATACATTGCATATAAGGATGAGAATTCGATTTTTAAGGCAAAAATCTTAGTAAAATGCCCTTTAAAATCAAAAAAACAAGATATATTAGAATATCAAAATAATACAAATAAAATGCATTTTCGAATATTTGAATTAAAATTTACAAGTTTTTTTATAATAAAATGATAAAATGCACTTGAGAGTGCATTAATACATTTCATATAATGATGAGAATTCGATTTTTAAGGCAAAAATCTTAGTTTTATGCACTTTAAAATGCAATAAAACAAGATATATTACAGTATCAAAATAATGCAAATAAAATGCATTTTTGAATTTTCTTTATATTATATTTCAATTTTTTTTATATAAAAATGGTAAATTCACTTGTGTGTGCATTAAACACTTGCATATAATTATGAGAATTTAATTTTAAGGCATAAATCTTAGTTTTATGCCCTTTAAAATGCAAAAAAACAAGATATATTACAGTATCAAAATAATGCAAATAAAATGTATTTTCGAATTTTCTTTATATATTATCATTCAAGTTTTTTTATATTAAAATGGTATAATGCACTTGTGTGTGCATTAAACACTTGCATATAATGATGAGAATTCGATTTTTAAGGCAAAAATCTTAGTTTTATGCACTTTAAAATGCAATAAAACAAGATATATTACAGTATCAAAATAATGCAAATAAAATGCATTTTCGAATTTTCTTTATATTATATTTCAAATTTTTTTATATAAAAATGGTAAATGCACTTGTGTGTGCATTAAACACTTGCATATAATTATGAGAATTTGAATTTTAAGAAAAAATCTTAGTAAAATGCACTTTATAATGTAAAAAACAAGATATATTAGAATATCAAAATAATGCAAATAAAATCCATTTTCGAATTTTCTTTATATTATATTTCAAGTTTTTTTATATAAAAATGGTAAAGGCACTTGTGTGTGCATTAAACACTTGCATATAATGATGAGAATTCGATTTTTAAGGCAAAAATCTTAGTTTTATGCACTTTAAAATGCAATAAAACAAGATATATTAGAGTATGAAAATAATGCAAATAAAATGCATTTTCGAATTTTCATTATATTATATTTCAAGTTTTTTTATATAAAAATGGTAAATGCACTTGTGTGTGCATTAAACACTTGCATATAATTATGAGAATTTGAATTTTAAGGCATAAATCTTAGTAAAATGCCCTTCAAAATGCAAAAAAACAAGATATATTAGAGTATCAAAATAAGGCAAATAAAATGCATTTTCGAATTTTCTTTATATTATATTTCAAGTTTTTTTATATAAAAATGGTAAATGCACTTGTGTGTGCATTAAACACTTGCATATAATTATGAGAATTTGAATTTTAAGGCATAAATCTTAGTAAAATGCCCTTCAAAATGCAAAAAAACAAGATATATTAGAGTATCAAAATAAGGCAAATAAAATGCATTTTCGAATTTTCTTTATATTATATTTCATGTTTTTTTATATAATAATGGTATAATGCACTTCTGTGTGCAATAAACACTTGCATATAATTATGACAATTTATTTTTAAGGCAAAAATCTTAGTAAAATGCATTTATAATGTATAAAACAATATATATTAGAATATCAAAATAATGCAAATAAAATGCATTTTCGAATATTTGAATTAAAATTTACAAGTTTTTTTATAATAAAATGATAAAATGCACTTGAAAGTGCATTAATACATTGCATATGATTATGAGAATTTGAATTTTAAGGCATAAATCTTAGAAAATGCCCTTTAAAATGCAAAAAAACAAGATTTATTAGAGTATCAAAATAATGCAAATAAAATGCATTTTCGAATTTTCATTATATTATATTTCATGTTTTTTGATATAATAATGGTATAATGCACTTCTGTGTGCAATAAACACTTGCATATAATTATGAAAATTTATTTTTAAGGCAAAAATCTTAGTAAAATGCATTTATAATGTATAAAACAATATATATTAGAATATCAAAATAATGCAAATAAAATGCATTTTCGAATATTTGAATTAAAATTTACAAGTTTTTTTATAATAAAATGATAAAATGCACTTGAGAGTGCATTAATACATTTCATATAATGATGAGAATTCGATTTTTAAGGCAAAAATCTTAGTTATATGCACTTTAAAATGCAATAAAACAAGATATATTACAGTATCAAAATAATGCAAATAAAATGCATTTTTGAATTTTCTTTATATTATATTTCAATTTTTTTTATATAAAAATGGTAAATGCACTTGTGTGTGCATTAAACACTTGCATATAATTATGAGAATTTAATTTTAAGGCATAAATCTTAGTTTTATGCCCTTTAAAATGCAAAAAAACAAGATATATTACAGTATCAAAATAATGCAAATAAAATGTATTTTCGAATTTTCTTTATATATTATCATTCAAGTTTTTTTATATTAAAATGGTATAATGCACTTGTGTGTGCATTAAACACTTGCATATAATGATGAGAATTCGATTTTTAAGGCAAAAATCTTAGTTTTATGCACTTTAAAATGCAATAAAACAAGATATATTACAGTATCAAAATAATGCAAATAAAATGCATTTTCGAATTTTCTTTATATTATATTTCAAATTTTTTTATATAAAAATGGTAAATGCACTTGTGTGTGCATTAAACACTTGCATATAATTATGAGAATTTGAATTTTAAGAAAAAATCTTAGTAAAATGCACTTTATAATGTAAAAAACAAGATATATTAGAATATCAAAATAATGCAAATAAAATCCATTTTCGAATTTTCTTTATATTATATTTCAAGTTTTTTTATATAAAAATGGTAAAGGCACTTGTGTGTGCATTAAACACTTGCATATAATGATGAGAATTCGATTTTTAAGGCAAAAA
>JACCHV010000209.1:0-24278 GCA_018907245.1 Eupristina koningsbergeri
TTGGAGGTTTATTTATTTATTTATTTATTATGATGAAGAAATTCATTGTTCCTTCCCTCTTTTATTTATTTAAGGCGAATGATGCATGTTAATCGTATAAAAAATTTCTTTTGTAATTCCAAATAATTTTTTTTCTTACTATTTTTTTTTTAATAATTTCGTTTATTTATTAAATTATTTATTTATTTACTGTTTATCTAGGTTTTTTCTGTTTGTCTTGTCTGTTGTCTTTGTTTGATTCGATTAATAACTTGTTTTTCTTGTGTTGACTTTATCCCCAAAATCATTATGGAAGGTTATATATGTCGTATGGCTCATGCGTTAAGGCTGCTGCCTGTCGCTTCAGCCGCACGAGTTCGAATCCCGGTGACTCAAAAAAATTTTTTTTCTGTCGATCTTATATTTGCCGCTCATAATTAATGAATTTACTATTAATTAACATTATTAAACAATAAAATTTGAAAAAATAAAAATTAAAAATTTTTTTTTGAAATTTTGAATTCCATTTTTTTTGGTAAAATTTGGGGCTTAATATCATCAAAATTGAGGAATATTTTAATTTTGTGGTTTTTCGAAATAAAATTTCATGTGAATTAGTAAGAAAATGAATTTTTAAGAGAAAATAAAGAATCCTATACTTCATTTACCGGTTTTATTCCCGAAAATATCTGTTTTTGATGTGTGTTTTCGTTAATTTTAGTGGACTGTGGAGTTCAAGTTTTGTACTGTGTTTACTCGTATGTCGACTGCTCGGGTGAGGTGTAACTATGTGTGAGGGAGGGTCACTCCTTGTTTATTATTTTTCGCCAATTATATCCGTTCGATTTTTTATGTGGGAGGTGTCCTACTTATACGTACTGAGTACCGCATTAATGGCGTATCGTAAACTCTCGGGTGTTTTTTTTTCTCTGTTCCCCTAATGATCCCCATAAGAATAATTATGTTTATTTTTCTTATACTCATTCGTAATAATAATAATTAAGTATATATCTTGTTTTATTTTATTGTACTTATAATTATTCGTTATTTCTTCATGCGATTATATATGTAATATTATTGGTGTTAATTTATTAGATAATCATTAATATGGAGATTAATATACGTATATCATTATTAGTAAGAATTATACATGAGTGTTAGTGATAGAAAAATATTTTATAATTATGAATAAGAAATATCGATTGAATGATTTTTTGTTGAAAATTGTACATTTTTTTTTTGATTTCTTATGGTTTTTCACGTTTCAATTCATTTGATCTTTTCAGCTTGTCCATGTGAACTACTCTCGTCCCTTTTCGATGTTTCAACGTAACGTTATGTGTTTTATAATTTATGCCGGTGATTTCATAGGGGCCCACATATTGTTTTGCCATTTTTCCTAATTGTGGTTCTTTTAGTCTGTAAACCATTTCACCTTCTCTGAAATTTCGTGTACATATAGCTCTATCATAATAAAATTTGGATCGGTATTTTGATTGAATTAAATTCATTGCCGCTAACGTTTGCAATTGACTCAGCTTTTCAATTACTTCTTGATGGAGTTCATTATAAGTCGCGCACTCATTTGATATTTTGAAGCTTGATGGTGTTCGCGCTTTTTGGCCGAAAATCAATTCATGCGGGGTATATCCCGTAGCATCATGCTCTGTACAATTGTAGGCGTGCTGGCATAGACAAATCCATTCGTCCCATTCTCTATATTTTTCTATATAGTTTTTTAAGTATTCCGTTACTGTATGATGCATTCGTTCAATACTCCCGTTCGATTGAGGATGATATGCAGTGGTGTTGAATTTTTCGATGCCGAATATTTTAGCGAATTCTTCCAGAGTCTTATTGATGAAGTGGGTACCTTGATCTGTTAATATTGCTGCTGGTGGTCCGAAATAGCATATCATCTTACCTATCATTGTCTTTGCGACTTCAATTGCTGTGGCTCGCTTTACTGGTGTTAGTATGCAATACTTCGTCAATAGATCTTGTATCGTCAGAATATACATGTTGCCGTTTTTTGTTTTTATTAAGGGGCCATAAAAGTCTAATGATATTTTTTCAAAAGCGTGAGATGGTGTGTCTGTAATGATCATTGGCATTTTTGTTTTTTTCCTTACTAATTTATTCGTTTGGCACTTTACGCATGATTTCACAAATTGTTCTACCTCGGGTCGCATGGTTTTCCAATAGTAATCGGCCGCAATTTTTTTGTATGTTTTATTTATTCCGCGGTGGCCCCCCATGGGTGATTCATGATATTCTCGAATTATTGTGTATCTATCTTGCACTTTTGGCGTGGGGAGATTATCCTTGAGTAACACTATCCCGATGTTTTCGTTATCAAATAACTCGTTGCAACATTCCACGAAATAATTCCATTCTGTCTCTTTCATCAGCTGTAGATCTTTTATTACTGCAATGCTCTTAATGTTGTTATTACGACACATGATTTTTAAATTTCTAACACTTTTGATTATATCGGTTCGCAATATTGTATCATTTACGTGACCTTTGATGGTTACCCCTATAACTGCTATATCTTGAATCTCTTTAGGTTTATCTCGCTAATAATATATTCCCTGTTTTCCCAGGAGTTGAGAAGTATATATTCTCTCTCGATTAAAGCTTCTAAGATTTCGGTGTTAAAACTTATATCGGCGGTCATCAGAAATACAATATTTTCGCGATATTTAAAAGGGTGTTCGTTTATTAGCTTAACCCTTGTGAATTTCGAGTTAGGATCTTCTCTCCACGGCGGTGTTAGTGGTGGGAGGTGTAATCGCGTTACTCTGTGTCGTTCCAATGCAGTTGGGCCTCGCGTTATTTGATCTTCTTCGCTCTCGGTCAAGGCCGTTTCTTTTCCTCCGGTCTCGGTTTCGGGTGACTATATAACCGCGTTGCTGGCCTCGTGATCGGTGTTATCACTGTTTACACTATCATTTTTGCTGGATTCCGATTCGAATTCTGTGGATTCACATGTTATCTATCGTCTATTTGCTTTTACGTATGGTGTATAATGGTTATTTTCTAAATGCAAATGTATAATAGGGTTACGAATTTTATCGATAAAATGACAATAAATTAATTTATCTTTTGTAATTTGAAAATGTATGCAAATGTTAAAATTAAATTCTCGGCAAAATATGTATACGCAGTCATCATTTCCCCATTCATTATGAGAAGATAAGATTCGGACCGCTTCTTTCGGCTCTTGGCAATCATCTAGAAATTTCGAATTTAATAATTTTTCTCTTAATTCTATAGTTGAAATGGATAGATTAGCAGCAATTTTGAGGCTCTGGAACAGACAATCTCCAGGTGGTTCTATCGGTATTATTTCCCGTACGATGTTTATATCTGGTTCTATGCATTGCAAGCCCTGATTGTATAAAGGTAAATATGCATTTTTATTGTTTTCGTCCTCAAAGCTTATATCTTTAATGGTCTTATTTGTCAATTGATCGGTATTACTGGGAATTTCGCTCTGTTCATCATTCGGATTGGCTTTCGGTGATGTTATTATTTCATCGAATACAAAATTTGATAACCGACTCGACTCGTGGCTTTCATTCTCTCGTTCTTCTCGAATCTCTATATGTCCTGTCGTTTCTCTTCGAATTCTTACGTCCCATCCTTCGTGATCTTTTGCACCTGTTGTTATTACTTCCACGGTGTATTTCTTTGATTCGTTTTTTATTTCTTTCGGTTCTTCATGGTTATATTCGTGATTTTTTTCTTTACTTATCTCTCTTACCGTGATCTCGTTACTTTCCTTGTTCTCTATGACTTCTAGATGTTCGAGAGAGCTACCTTCGTCGTCACTAGAACCGTGAAAACTGATCTTCTGTTTCGCGTCAATTAAGCCCGATTTCTCAAGAGGTGTGCTCGCTGATACGTTCCCTATTTTTTCCGAATTCTTTCGTGTGGACTGGGCTGGTACATTAATATCACTAGTTGTCGCTGTTTCTGGGTCTGATATTTTCGACTCGCATAACTTATTTCACTTGTGGAAGCCGCTTTTTCGTTTGTTCTTTTTCTTTTTTCCCTTCCAAGGGTCCCGTTTTTCATATGGTTTCCAATCCTCGCTCTCAGTTTCGCTTGTGGGCTGTATCGATTCCACATCCGATCCTACTTCGCTTTCAGAGTCACTCACGCGTTTTCGTTTCTCTACCATGCCGATGTATCCATTTTTGAGATTTTCTAACTGTCCTTGTTCTTGGGACTCCGCTAAGGCATATAATTTGTCTCTGGGCAATTCTGGGTTTACTTCGCCCTCCTGAAGTATCGGGTTTCGTGATAATGCATCCGCATTTGCATTCTTTATTCCGGGTCTATATATAATTTCGAAGTCGTAACCCTGTAATGACGCTTTCATTCTATTAAACCGAGTATCGAGGTGTTTAGTTGTGTGAAAATGTTTTAGCGGTTCATGATCTGTTATGATAGTGAATTTTGTTCCGTATAAATAGTGTCGAAATTGCTCTTTTGCGAAAACAACTGCAAGTAGTTCTTTATCATATGTCGAATATCTTAATTCTGGGCCTCTCAAACATCGTGACGCGTAGGCGCATGGTCGGTCTTTTCCCAATTCGCCTTGGCTCAAGATGGCTCCGAGCGCGTAATCTGATGCGTCTGTTGTTACGATAAACGGCCTTGCCAAGTCAGGTGCTTGAAGAAACGATTCACTGCACAGTATGTTTTTAATCTTATCAAATGCTTCTTGCTGTTTCTCTTCCCAGTAAAATGCTCTTGTACTTTTAATGACCTCCAATAAGGGCAGCGTTATTTTCGCATAATTTTGAATAAATTTTCTATAATATCCGGAAAATCCGAGGAATTGTTTTATCTTTCTTGCTGTGGTTGGTACAGGATAATCTTTAACCGCGGCTATTTTATTTGGATTCATGTATATTTTTCCTGATCCAGCGATGTGTCCCAGGACTTTGGCTTCATTTTTCAAAAACTGGCATTTTTTTGGCTCGATGGTTAAGTTGGCGGTCTCCAGTTTGCGTAGGACTCTTTCTAATCGAATTAGATGTTCTTCAATTGTATCCGAGAAAATCATGATGTCATCGAGATATACCTCTATCTCTTCCCTTGATAGTCCAGCTAGCGCTAACTCCATTGCTCGCATGAAGGTGGTGGGGGCTCCCTTCAGACCCATAGCCATCCGGTTATACTGGAAGCTACCTCTTGGCCCCGATGATGCTGTTAACGGTGCTGAGGTTGGGTCCATTTTTATTTGAAAAAAGCCCATTTTAAGGTCCATGATGGATATGTAATTTGACCCTGCGAGCTTATCAATGAGTTCGTTCGCGAACGGTATGGGATAGCAATCCCCCAAGGTGATCTCGTTTAGCTGTCGAAAATCTGTCACCAACCTCCATCTCTGATTGCCTTGCGCATCCGGTTGTTTCGGGACAATCCATGTTGGTGAGCAGTACGGGGACATCGATGGTTCAATGACGCCTTTTTCTTCTAATTTAATTATTTCTTGTTGTAGTATTTCCTTCAATACTGGTGGATACCTGTATTGCTTTGTTTTTAGTGGTCTTTCGGATGTTAGTTCTATCTTATGAGTCAATAAGTGTGTCGCGGCCAGCGGCTCGTCATCTAGACCGAAGCTGCCTGTGTATTTCCGTAATAAATTTCTGAGTAATGTTATCTCTTCGGTGTTTCTTCCCTCAACATCCACGAGGGACATAATCGTATTAAGTCTTTCTTCCCGTTGTTCTGGGTTGTCATTTAGGTAATTGTTAAATCTTTTAATATCCGTGATTGGCTCCGCGCAATCATCATTTTCATAATTATCATAATTTAATTTTTCGGTGAATAAATTGTTAATGGTCAATTGATTTATTTCACCGCCCCTCTCATTATATGTTGTTCCTACGTCTACTTCCCCTTTGTCTTCTATTACGTAGCACGGTAATAATTCAATTTCCGATATTGATATGGAAACAGGCATCTCGTTGGTGTTTGTACATTCTATAAATATTACCCCTTTATTTGAAACGGATAAAAAATTGCCAAGTAGGACTCCTGGTGCCAGGTTTTGAGGTGGCACCCAACCAATTTTCGTATCTCCTTTTACTCGGGCGCAGACTCTCTTTCTCGTTTTCGCAGGTATCTCAATATTATTGTCTCGAGCGAAGGGTATTATTGTATCTCCTAATTTTAAATATCGATGCTCAGCATTAAGCATTCCTTTATATTTTCCAATTATGTCCCAACCCAGGATTCCGTCTACATTAATCGGTATATCCTCGAGGACCACATGGAATTCGCATTTGACGTCATGTATCGCGATCGGTAAGCTTCCCATCGTCAGACATTTTCCTGAGGCGAAGCCGTGTACCATTATCATGACGTTCTTATCGATTAATTCGCTCATTTTAATTTTTTTTCCTTTAATTATAGATACCTCTGCTCCCGAATCTACGAAAAAGGAGGCTTTGTTGTTTACAAACTCTACCGCATGGATTTCTATAACGGGCAATTTTCTTCCGGCTTCCATATAATTAACTCTGGCTACTCTTATTTCGGGGAATTTTTTTTCTTTAGGTTCCGTGTTTTCCTGCTCAACAATGAGGGGATTTGTTGAACAAGTGTTTAGTTTAAATGTTGGTTTCTGTTATCGATGTTTGTGACATTTTCAATTGGGTTTTCTTGAATCAGATTGACTCTCGCGTCCTGTGATCGTGGCGCGTTCTCTAACGGAGGCCTCTCGTAGTGGAATCGGTCGGGGGGAGGGCCGCCATTATTCGCGGGACCGATGTTAGCGTAATTAGCTCTATTATCATTATTATTGTCATATCTTCCCCGATCTCGATAACTATTTTCTTGGTATCCATTATTTCGATTATAATATCCATTAAAGTCGTTGTGATAGCCACGACGATCGTTCGGCCTTCCACGATAATTATTTTGATTCCTTTGATTCGCGTATGGATCGTTATTATAATTACCTCGGCGATCGTAATTCGGGGATGCTCTATTATTGTTGTTCGGATTATTAGGATAGGGCGCGTTATTTCGTTCCCCGACGGGCGGTCCTGTATACTGGGGCCTTGGCGCACTTTGTTGGGGCCCTGACCGCGTTCTTCGTTGATCCATTTCTCTTAACAAATTCCGACAGTCAGCGGTATCATGCCCCTTTTTTTCACAATATTTACACCACATCGGCGGCTGGTAAGGTCTATCATAGCGCGGGCCACGCCCATTGTTGTCGCGCTCGCCGCCTCTCTCAGTTCGGACTTCATAAAGTTCTTTATCGAATCTCGTCGCGAGATTGATGGCTTCCTCGAGGGTCCCAGGCCTTCTTGCATCTACCCGGATGGAAATCGAGTCGGTTAACCCTACGATAAACCTCCTGATAACTAATTCCTCGTGTTGTCGGCGATCCGGATGACGACCGATATGTCTAGTAAGACAGTCCAATTCCGTTGCCGCGTTTAATTCCTCGCGTAGAATTCTCATGCGATTCCCGAACTCGAATACGGGTTCTCCGTCCCTTTGCACGCATCTTTTGATTTTATCCACTGCGTCTTCCACGGCCCCAGGAGCTCCGAAAACTGCTCCCAAATCAGCGATGAAATGCTCAATCGAATCATAGTTGCTTAATTTAGATCCCATAAATCTCTTTGCTTTCCCGATCATCTTATTACTTAAAGCACGTAAAATGAACCGCTCCACTTGAGGTCCTTCGTCGTCTAGAGTTTTATTTATCCAGTTTATTAAATTCAATATTTCGTCCGGTTCGCCTGAACATTTCGGCATTTGATCTGCTACTTTGTAGGGTGGCATACTCGATCTCATATAGAATTCCGGCATATATTCCGATTGTCGAACAACTTCGACAGGCGCATGAGGCTCGCGAGATCGCAAGGGTGTGGTTTGAGGCGAGGATATTTGTCCGGCCGCGTTCATTCTAGGCGTATTTACAGCTGTTGTCTGCGATTCGCATGGCGATCTTTCTTTTTCTTTTCGAAGCCGATCTATTTCTTCTCTCATGGCTTTCATTTCAGCCATCAGTTCTTCCAACCGGCGGTCCCTTTCGTCGATATTGGTATCGGGAGACACGGTATCTACGCTCGGCCATCCGCCTAGGTCGATAATGTTTTGTTCGTTGGCCATCTTTAAACTTGGTTTTTCGGAATCTCGCTTGTCTAACCCCGCGGTTCCCACTGATTTTAATTTCTGGATATTATCTCCACAGACTCGTAGTTGTTCTTCCGGAGTTTCTACTTCGACGAGAAGGCGATGAGCAAATTCGAACGTTATCTCCTTTTCGTTCGCGGAATTCCACTCACCGGACGCTGTTAGATTAGACGATATTAGACGCGTTTTATGCTCACGTTCATATGACTTACTACGTGTGAATAACTTAAATCCTTTCATCATTACCGGGGAAAAGTTATTTATTTGATTTTAATAATTCCGAAAAAAGAAAAAAAAAGAAAATTTCATTAATTCCGTTGGGTCGAGTTCTAACCTTCGGTTCGGGTCACAAATTTCACAAGTCAATCAATCAATATTTTCCTTAGATAAAATACGCAGCATGCATATAATTTTATAAATGATGCAAAAGAAATATGAAAAAAAGATATTTGTACTTACATTAAGACGACAACTATGATTGTTTCGACTCCACAGCTCGTCATGGCCTTACTTGTATTGTATCAGTTTACTTTTGATAAACCTTGTTCTCGAGCTGTCTCTTCCGATAAATCACTCGCAAAAAAAATTCCGATTCCTCGACAGAAAATATCCTGGTCACGGCACCAAAATTTACCTGTTACGTATCTAAGAGGTCACGACTATGTTTATTCTTTAATAATTAAATCGCGATAATATTTTCTCTCCAGGTTTCGTTCTGCCCTAGCCAGATCGGTCAAAGCGTTCTGGCCTTTGTGAGGTTCGGAAATCGTAATTTAATAAAACGCGAGATAATTAATATAATATCTTTTTTTTTATTATATTTCTCTTAATAAACGAGAGAGATAAATATCGCAGTGTGTAATACAACTTTACTTTGTGTCTCAAAACTAAGTCCCGATTGTGTAAAACGTATAAATATTAAAGAACCCGAACCGAAGTACGACCGGATCTACTAGTCCCAATTTGAAGTCCAATTCCGAAGTCGAAGAAGAAGTGCCCCTACGTGTTTTTCGATTTGACTTATTACCTCCGTTCTATGGAGAAATTGCAAAATCCGCGGTTTCTCCCACTGGGTGCCTCTGCTTTGATAATCGTTCTGTCAGCTTTCTCCTTTAACGTCTTTCAATTGACCTTTGTACATTTATTGTCACCTCTGATCTTGACTTTCCGTAATTTGTCGAGTTTGGAGGTTCGTATTACTCGCGGGTTTCGCATTACTCGCGACTACGGTCGATCGTCTTGATGTCAATTTCCCGATGTTTCGTCTTTGCTTTCGCTGATATATATAAATAAGTCGTCGCGTATGGATATGCAATTTTACATACGTGACAATTGACATTTGATTCGTGAATTGTTATTATTATTTTTGTATTTTAATAGCCCTTCGGCATTTAAATATGATTATTAAAATAATTATTGTTATAATTATAACAGCAGTAGCTATAGTTATTCCCGTGATTTTTATAGATAAGTTGGTGGAAATATTTGTACTACCAATTTCGCTTATTAATTTAGCTCTTTCCTCAATGTCTTTTAATTTGAGGTCAGTTATTGTGTCTTTGATTTTATAATTAAATGAATCATTTGTGAAAGTAGAAATTTCGTCTCGTATGTTGTTTAATTTGTCGATGTTATCGTATAGCTTAGTCAGTTCTAATTTGTGATTTTCCAAAATAATGCTAAAGTTGTGTTTCCATATATTATAATCCGCGTACAAGGTTACTTTCTGCGACTTCCAAGTGCAATTTTGATTGACATTAATAATTCCACTTCCCTCGATAATTTCGTTCCCGATTAAAATATTGTTGCAATATAGTTGCATTCCGATATTACGCATTGTGGCGTATATCCAAGTATTTAAACCCTTGAGTTGATGGAAAAATGGCTTGCTCCTATGGGAGATTATTATGTCGCAATTTTTCGTTGTTGGATTGGTCGACGGAGATTTTACACCGCGTCGGCATTTTTTGCTTATTTAAACGGGTGCCGGTCCATGGTGAAATCATATAGTGATTATACAAAAGTGCAACGAGCATTCAACTGACAACATGGACCGTCTGTATGCAGAATTATCTATTGTGGCAGGGGGTTTCCCGCGGCTGTTCGTTCAGCTCGTGGCTGTGTACTTCGAGTGGAGCCGGACTGGGGTAAGTACGATTTTATTACATCATTAGGAGTGGTTATTTTTTTTCCCCTTTTTTTTTTATATATAATTCATTGTTTGTTCTTAATTTCATTTTTATTTTTATTCCTTTTTTTTTTAGTTCTGGCCATGGATGGGCAAGGCGACGCCTTTGTGTCGTCGCGTGGCTCTCTTGTCATTAGAGGGCGACGCGGCGACGTTCGAGGTGGTAAAAAGGATCGCCGAGGAACATCGGCGAAAAACCAGACGTCACCGGGCGAACCTGCGTGAGGACAACGATAGCAACCAGCATTGGGGGTGCTTCGTGCCTCCCACGACTCCCAGGTAAAGAAGATACTATTTTGCTTTCCTTTATTTTATAATTTTTCCCTTATTGCTTTATTAATTTACTGTCATTTTATTAATTTAAATATTATTTTATCAATTTAATTATTTTATTTATTTAATTACTATCTTCGTAAATTTTTTAATTATTTTATTAATTTAATTATTTTTCGTTAATTTAATTATTAGTTTATTGAGTTAATTATTATTTTATTAAATTGAATATTATTTATTAATTCAATTCTTATTTCATTAATTCAATTATTATTTATTAATTCAATTATTATTTCATTAATTCAATTATTATTTATTAATTCAATTATTATTTATTAATTCAATTATTATTTCATTAATTCAATTATTATTTCATTAATTCAATTATTATTTATTAATTCAATTATTATTCATTAAATCAATTATTATTTATTAATTCAATTATTATTTATTAATTTAATTATTATTCATTAAATCAATTATTATTTATTAATTCAATTATTATTTTTTTTTAGGGAGGTGTGGTACGCGATCCTCAACCAGGAAGAGGAGCGGTGCGAGGAAGAAGGTCGCACCTACGCCTCCTTGATGGAGGAGCGCGCGGCCAGTTGGTGAAGCTTTCCGCATCGTGGTCTTCAACTTCAACTTTCAACTTGCTTTTATTAATTCTAATTTTAATTTTTAGTTTAATTTAATTCAATTCCATATTTAAATTGTAATTATTATAAAAGTGTATTTGTGAATCTTGTAACCTTATATTTATAATAATCAAACAGTTCTTCCATTATTCATTAAAAATCATTAATTAAAAATTGTATTAATCATTCATTATCCCGAACCATTCGTCCTTGTAGAATATCCCATTCAAAAATTAATAATATTCTTTAAGTACAAAATTTAACACTGTATGTGGAATCTCCTAGTTAATTTTTAATGGTATGAAAAATATTGATTTAGAGTTATTTCATGCAAAAACATATTAGTTTTTCATATTAAATTACATGTCCGATAATAAAAATTTAAAATCATTATAAACTCAAAATTTTTAATATTAATAATGTTTTTAATTGAAATATATAAAAATATAGTTTAAGTCATAATCATTTATGATTTTTTTTATAATATTTCATAACAAATATTTTAAAAATGAATTTTTTTGATAACACAATTTTTGTAAAAATGTTAAATAGTAAGTTATTATTAATACTTAATTGGTATCAAAGTAATAAATAATAATATTATTTTTATTTTTTATAATGACTTCAATTTCTTGTACAATGACTGTTGCTAAATTAAAATTTACACAATTGATTTAATAAGCTTAGAAACTATACAGTTCTAATTTAAATTTTACAAGTATTTATTGTTGTATAATTTATAATAATTTTATCTATATATTTTAATTACATGTCAATTAAATAATTTTAAAAAGTCGGTTAATTGGACATTTATCAAAATAATATTAATTATTGCTATTGTAATTATTATACAATATTTATTTATATAACATTGTTAATAATCTCTCCTTTTTTCTATAAAGTTATTGTCTTATTATTAATATTGTGCTGCGTATCAGATATTTATATATTCATTCTAATATGAACTTTTCATTCATATTATATATATAGAATAGACTGCTGTTAGAGTATAAGTAAAAATTTGTATTTAATATATTATACCTTCTCATTTTAGTTATAATTTATAAATTTTCCAAATAATTTATTATATTTTTAAATTTATTCAATTTAATTATTTTCATTTAATATTTTTTTTTTATTAATTTTTTATAAATTCAAATAGTTCATTTTATTTTAAATTTATTTAATTTAATTGTTTTTTTTTTTTATTTTATCCATTTAATCAGCCGAGAATTATTATCGTATTAATTATTATTACTATTATTATTATATTATTATTACTATTGTTAGATATACATATTAACAAAATTATTACGGCGTTGATCCGCGATCACGTATATATATATATATATTTGGCTGAACGGATTACATATGTGGCGTAGTAGGTGCGGTAAGGCTGGTGCCTGCCGTCCCGGCCGCACGGGTTCGAATCCCAATGTCAAACTCATCATTTTTTTTTTACTTGATCAGCCGGAAACCCGTAATTTAGATTTAAAGCAATTTAGAATTGTTTATATTTTCCATCATTTTTTTTCCGCCTGGAAGTTGAATTTTAAATAAAATTTTTTTTAATTTTATTAATTCAATTATTTTATTGATGTTTATTTACTCAACTGGGAAAGTTAATTTAATTTCGATTTAAATGATTTCAAATTATAGATATTTTTCATTTCATTCTTATCAATAAAATAATACTAATAAGCTAATAAAAATGGGTTTTATAGCCGGGAATCTCCCCCTTTTTTTAATTAACTTTTTAAATAGTTTTTAATTATAACTAGTAAAAATTGGTGCAATGTCTGGGCATTTTTTTTTTAAGTAATTTAATATTTTTACATTGTTAATTTCTCAAGTATCTAATTATAAATCACTTCTTAAAACTGATATTACTGTATAAGTAAGAATTTGTATTCAGTGCTTTTTACGTTGCGTGGCCGATGTGGCAAGGCTGATTCCTGCCGCCCCGAGCCGCGCGGGTTCGAATCCCGGTGTTGAACTTTATTTTTTTTTCGGCCTCTGCCATTTTTACTACTCAATATTAATAATTTAATTCAAAATTAACAACTTTCATGAGAAAACTTGAAATAAAATTGTTTTTTTCTTTTTTTGAAATTTTGAGCCTATTTTTTACGAAATTTTGGGCTCGATCTGATTAAAATTAAGGGAGATTCTATTTTTACTCTTTTCCGAGGGAAATTATTATATAAATTTTGTCGAAATATGGAATATCTGCTCCAGGAATGATTGGAAGTTCTTATGTTCTGTCTTGCAGGTTTAATTTTTTGAAAATCGTATGTTCTCGAGTACGTATTTCCTTACTTTCGTAGACTATGAATTTCGAGATTGACGTTGTATTTGCTGGCGCATTGACTGGCCGGACATAATGTCAATATGGTGGGATTAATTTTTTTTGTTTAATATTTGTCGCCAATTATATTCATCTGGCTTTCTTATGGGTGGTCCTAATTAGATGTACAGCGTAGCGTATTAATGGCGTCTCGTCAATTGTCAGAGTCCTTCGTTCTGTCTCCGTAAGAATTGTATTGGTCAACGTTCTTTTTTGTTTTATCAAAACGGACTTACGCTGGTGTACTTATTATTAATTATTAAATATTAAAATTTTTTATTTAATAAAATTTAATTTAATATTTAATAAAACCCATTATTTTAATATTAATAAAATTGTTTTTTTTGACTGATTTATGTGTAGAATTAATTACGTTATTTTTGCTCGTGGCGCGTCCGGTGGCCGCCCTTTAGGACGCCACGTGCAAATAATAATTAAATATACTTATACATATTAATTCTCCTTACTATCTAATTACTTATAATAGGAATCGTTTAATATATGGTTGACTCCTTTTAGTTTTAGCGCTACGTATCATTGTTACAATTAGGTGTCATGAGGTCGACTGCCCTCTTTAACTTGTCCATGTGGACTGTTTTTGTTTTATCGTCGCGCGTTAGGATTGCATTATTCGCTCTATAATCTAACTTCGTTATTTCATAAGGACCGACGTATTGGGCATCCATTTTACCGGAGGTTGGCTCCTTAAATAAATATACTTGCTCTCCTTCTCTGAAATGCCTTGTGTTTAGCCTTCGATCGTAGTAATACTTCGATCGATATTTCGCTTGGCTCAGGTTGAGAGCTGCCATAGTTTGCAGTTGGCAAAGTATGTCACGCAGGCCCGTGACGTAGCTGTCGTACGTCACAAGGGACTCGCGGGAGGGGAACTGTGAAGGAGTTCTCGCCGGCTGTCCCAATGCGAGCTCATGCGGGGTGAATCCCGACGCGTCATGGACCAACGTATTATACGCGTGTTGGCATAGATCCAACCATTGATCCCATTTGTCTTGACTTTCCACATACGCTCGTAGGTATTCCGTCAGTGTATGGTGTATTCTCTCTATGCTCCCATTCGATTGCGGGTGGTAGGCTGTCGTCCTATACTTATCGATTTGGAAAAGGGCAGCCCGCTCTTCTAAGAGTTTGTTTTGGAAATGACGTCCCTGGTCCGTTAATATGGCAGTAGTTGGTCCGAAGTATGAAATAAAATACCTTATAAGAGCTCGGGCCACTTCCTCAGCGGTGGCGTGTTTTACTGGGACTAATATGCAATATTTCGTTAAGAGATCTTGCATACTTAGCACGTATCGCTATATACTAGAACCTCGTGACGTTGCTGTTAAAGGTCCGTAAAAATCGAGCGACATTTGCTCAAACGCTCTCGACGGTGTGTTCGTAATTAACATCGGCTGTCTAGTCTTTATTCGAATCGATTTATGAGTCTGGCACTTGGCGCAGCCTTTTACGAATTGTATCACGTCGGGTCGCATGTTTTTCCAAAAATAATCGCGTGCGATTTTACTGTACGTTTTCGTAATACCCCGATGTCCCCCAATCGAAGATTCGTGATATTCTTTTAGGATGGCAAATCGATCTTCGGTTTTCGGTATTGGTAAATTATTCTTTAACAATGCGATGCTAATTTCCATACCATCGAATAGCTGATTACACGTCTCCATGAAGGATTCCCACTCGGGCTCTGTCAGTATGCCCAGGTCACGTGCAATGGAGAAACTATGTAAATCATGATCGATACAGAAGTTCTTTATAGATCTTACTGTTTTCTTAATATTTGATCGCTACGGGCGGTCGTCGATGTATTTTTTGGTGACAACCCCCAATACCAGATTGTCTTGGATCTTCGAGTGTATTGTATTGCCTATTTCCTGTAATCGGTCCCCGTTAATATATTTTCGTTCAATCAACGCATCGATTACATCGGTTTCAAAATATCCGTCCACGGATAACAGAAAAACTATATTATCCTTATACTTAAACGGATGTTCGTTAACCGTACGCACATGTGTAAATGTCGGCGGTTCCACGGGGACCCATGGTGGGGAGTCCCGTGGGTAGCGTGGTCTTGTTATGCGGTACCGCTAGAGCGCCCTCGGCGTCGGCCTTGACTCTGCCGAATTTTCGGCCTCCTCAGCGGATTCCGACGATTCTACCTCCATGGCCTCCTGTTGTTCGGCGTCGGGTGGAATGTCGTTTGAGTTATGCTGTGATATTGGTACACCAACGGCGCTTGTTAGTTCTCGTGCGTCGTCTCTAAAAAATCGGCGAGGCCCTGCGTCATTAACGTTTATTGAATTCGTCGGTGTAATAGGGCCGTTCCGAAGGTCAGTGGCTATGCCCTCATTACCTTCTCGCGTAGAAACTCCCGCAGGCTCGCCCCTTTTCAGATATGGCGTGTAATGACTATCACACAACTTCAAATGTATTGTTTCTCAGCCTTTGTGTGCTATAAAATGACAATACACAACCGGGTGTGTACGTGAGTAGCTAAAATGTACACAGACGTTTAGATGATATTCCTTCGCGAAAATATAGATACAGTCACTAGTTCCGTATTGGTGGTCCGATCTTAGGACTCCGATAACCTCATCCGGATCCTCGCACATTTGTATGGCCTGTGATCTTAAGAGTCTTCTCCTTAGATCTTGAGTGGTAACGTACAAATTGGCTAACCTGATTAAGGAGTGGAATAAGCAGTTTCCCCGAGATGTAGTCGGCATGTCTCTTGCGAGTTCAAGGGGAATACCTGGTTCTAGACACTCGAATTGAGTGTCAAAAGTACGCACCTCCTTTTTGGTTCCTCCCAGGGAACTCGGGAGTGTCGGGTCTTTATGCGTACCCCAGTCCTCTCCCTCTTGTTTAGGGGGTATTATAAGGTCATCGTCATCCGCGTCTTGAATAAAAATTGCTATTGAACTTCTATGATCGCGAAGACCTCTCCTTTCCTCAACATCCATCCGGAAGGTGCCTTTCTTACAGAATACTGTATCTATCAAAGAGTTAACATCGGGCTGTCGTGTTCGATGATCGCCCCATCTTCGGCTAGAAGCGGTGGTGGTATCCCTGACGGGCCCTTCATAGTCGGCGGGTGCTCCCGCGGCCTCGCTAGTTTTCGGCGTATCAGGTTTATCCGCGGTTTTGGGTATTGATAAATTATGCTCCCTTTTTTAAGAGGCGTGCTCGCCGCCGCTACTCCCTGATCCATACGCTCGTTGCGTCTCATGTATGCGAGTTTTCCGTCAGACTGGCCTTGAGCAATCACGGGCTCTGACTCCTCTGTAGATTCGGGAATTCTCACACGGTTTCCTCGTCGTCTTAATGGATACGGACTACGAGCATTCCCCTGTCGGCTGACGTCACTGTCATCGTCGTCGCTTATTACAGCTCTGCCGAATTTTCGATCGCGTGGATTTCCGGACCCGTCGAGGTCCGTGTCCCTTTTCCTTTTCGCCGGGGCCATCAAAATTCGAGCGGGCGGGTGCTCGCCCTCGACGTTATTATCGGCGTCGTCTTGCTCGTCGGCTAAATCGTAAAGTTCGCCTCTTTTTGGTTCGCTCGACATTCCCTCCATCTTAATTGGATTTCGAGATAGGGCGTCCGCGTTGGCGTTCTTCATGTCCGGGCGATATACGATTTCGAAGTCATACCCGTGTAGCAGTGCCTTAAGACGATTAAACCGGAGGTCAGGTTTTTTGCTCGAATGAAAATGTTTCAGAGGCTCGTGATCCGTGACGACCGTGAACTTGCGTCCGTATAGATAGTGTCTAAATTGATCTTTTGCAAAAACTAGAGCGAGTAACTCTTTATCATACGTGGGGTAGCGTAATTCGCTTCCTCTTAGACATCTAGACGCATACACGCAGGGTCGATCCTTACCCAACGGGCCTTGACTAAGTATCGCCCCTATGGCGTAGTCTGATGCGTCAGTCGTAACTATAAAAGGTTCTTCCAAATTTGGCGATATGAGGACTGGTTCTTGACACATTTTGTCCTTCAAGGTGTCAAACGCTCGTTGATGCTCGTCGGTCCATTCGAACTTATTTTTTACCGACGTAAGCGCTGCTAACGGTCTCGACACCTTAGCATAATTTTCTATAAATCGGCGATAGTAGCCGGTGAATCCTAGAAATTGCTTAACCTTTTTCGCCGAAGTAGGGACGGGATAGTCCTTCACGGCACTTAACTTTTCCGGATTCATTCGTATTTGACCGCCGCCCACTATGTGTCCTAGAAGCTTGGCTTCATGCTTCAAGAATTGGCATTTTTTCGGTTCAATCGTTAAATTTGCGCGGGCTAACCTGTCTAATACTCTGCCGAGTCGTCGTCGGTGTTCTTCCAGCGTTTCAGAAAACACCATGTCATCTAGATAGACATCCATCTCATCCCGAGATAGCCCGGCAAATACTAGCTCCATTGCTCGCATGAAAGTGTTGGGTGATTCTTTTAAACCCATGGCCATTCTCTTGTATTGAAAACAGCCCCTCGGCCCCGATGAGCCGGAAAGGTGCGCGGACTCGGGATCCATTTCTATTTGATAAAATCCCGATTTCAAGTCCATAATCGTTATGTAATTCGCCGCGCCTAGCTTATCTATTAAATCGCTAGTAAATGGCAGCGGGTGGCAACTTCACACAGTTATTTCGTTTAATTGGCGAAAATCTGTTACTAGTCGCCATCTTTTGTTTCCCTGGGCGTCGTTGTGCTTGGGCACAATCCACGTGGGAGAACAGTACGCCGACGTTGAGGGCTCTATTATTCCCGCTTTGTCGAGTTTATCTATCTCGACTTGTAAGCGGTCCGCTAAAGCAGGGGGATATCGATAACGTTTGCATTTTATTACTTTATCGTCCGACAGAACGATTTTATGCTGGAGCAGCGGGTTAGCGGGAAGATACTCTACGTCTAATCCAAACCCGCCTGCATACCGATCTATCAAACTCCTTATCATTTCGCATCCCTCCTCGGTCGCACCGTCTAAATCAGCTAATTCCATGATCAAATTTACTCTCTGCGCTCTCGACTTTGGGTCGCGCATGAGTTGATCATTAAAATCCAATACTTCCGTATATTGGGAAAATTCCTCGTCGGAATCTTCACTACGATTCTGTTCATATAATCGTCTGACATACCTTAGATTTATATCGGCTCGCTCTTTGTCGACCTGAAAATCGTTATTTTTATAGGGTCTCGACTCATCGTAATGTTCGAGCGTTACCCGTGGCGTGGGGATGACCTTATCATCATCGGTCATGTTTATACAATAGGCGTAGACGATACCGTCGCGGTTCGTGCATATAAAATTCCCAAATATTAAGCCTGGGCCTAAATCCAGCAGCGGGATCCAACCCACAGGGACATCACTTGTACATAGGGCTGCTGTTAGTTTACGGGTTATACGGGGAAGTGTAACATAATCCGAGTCGGTTGAATCGGCATACTTGAGATTATCTTGATACGTGATTGATTCAGCACTAGAGTTGACGGTTTCAAATGGGGTTGCTTGATTAGGCCTTGCGTTTGCGCTTTCGCCCTTGAACCGGAATTTCCTTCCGTTGAATTCGACGAATCCTCGGCGCGCGCTTAACTCGCCGTGGTGTCTGCTTATCATGTCCCAGCCGATTAAACCGTCTTCGGTAATGCATAGGCTATCGGGGACTATGTGCAGTTTCCATTCTTGCCCTTCTAGGAGCATTGTTACTTGGCCTTCGGAATCGCATGCTCCCTGAGCAACTCCCATTATCGTTATCCGATTGCTTTTATCTATATGTGCGCTCGATCTCAACTTTTTGGTTTTGATTAATGATACCTCCGCTCCCGTATCTACGTAAAGTCTGGCTTTTCCTCCTATAAAGTCTTTCCTTATAAGTTCCACTGTTGGTGGTTCGCCCCTGTGCCACACGAGGTTAACGTGAACTATTCGGAGAGGAACCTCATTGGTCCGAGCCTCTGTCCGTTCGGCTACTGAGGTTAGTGCCGAACGGGTTTCTCGTTTAAATCTTTAGCTACAACTTCTTCACTAACTGGTTTGATGGGCTCCTTTTTATTGTCGTCCTGGCTTTTTCGGGAGTCCTACTCTCGGGAGCCTTCTGGACAGCTGTCGGAGCTGCTGTTCCGGAGTCTGTAGTCCCGATCCCGGTATCTGCTATCGCCCTTACCTCGGTCATCTTGGTCTCGTCCATCGTAACGATCGCGGCTACGTTGATAATCCCGGTCTCGTTTATCGTATCTATCGCGACTTCGCCTTTCGTATCTATCCCGATTCCAATCACGTCTATCATAACGATCATTACGCCTAGACTTATAATTTCCCGAGTATTTTCCCTCAGGGTGTCGGTACTCCCCGCGGTCTTTTTGTTTTGACGACTCTTCCTATCCGGGGTACTCTGTCGCAATTGCCTCACTAGAGATTTCCGGTACCCCCGGCTGTCGTCACTATCCTCGAAGGAGGTCGATCGGTCCCTTTGCCTGGGTTTCGACGGGCGCGCTTCGCCGGCACGATATAGGCCTTCTAACTTGCGACAGACCGTTACTGAGTGACCTGGTTTCATACAGAAGCTGCAGGTCTCTTTTTCCCTGTCCTTATCTTTTTTCGTAGCCGATTTGGCCGTTGCCTTGAGCCGCTCCTCGTCTTCTCGCGTAGCTAATACAGACTCAACCCGAGAGGCTTCCTGTATTGCTTCGTTTAAGGTAGCCGGCTGCGTAATCTAGACATTGGTGCTAATTCTCGATCTGAGTCCCATTATAAATTGGGACCGGGAGGCGGCCGCAACTTCCTTGATTTTATATGCCTTCTCTATCGAATCGATTCTATCGTTACACTCGATTATGGTCATTAGGTGATTGGCTAATCTCTGTACCCTTCCACCGTTATCGGCGACGGGTTCATTATCGCCCTATCTCACTCTATTTAATTGACCCAGTAATTCGAGATCCGATTTAGCACTACCGAAGTGTCTGGTCATTTCAGTCAGTAGTCCTTCAATCGGCCTGAATTTCTTGACGCGATCCCCATAGGCATCGGCTGCCCGCCCGGTTAGCTTGTTCGCCAATGACATTAATATATATTTGTCATTATGACCACCGGATTCCGCTACAATATCTCTTATTGTGCCGCAAAACCGTCTCAGGTGTTCCGGACTCCCGTCGAACATCGGGATTTGTGCAACCAATTGGGGTAAACTGACCCCCACCGGCATCATCGTTCCCTTGCATGCGGATGTCGGATGCATCACGCAACTCCCTGGGCATTCCTTAGACTGATTTGGGCTTTCTGAATCCTCGTGTCTTCGGGAGCGGCTTTCGCCTCCTGATGATCGGCGCAACTCTCGCTCGGGGGACGGAGTGTAATCTCTCGAGTGGCGTCTGTATCCCGATGATCGGCGTAACACGCACTCAGAAGATGGAGTATATTCCCTGCGTCTCCCTCTTCCGCATTCGCGGTTCGGGGATCCACGACGGGGGGAACTCTGCGTCTGACTCCTGGAGCTGCCCGCACCCCGCGAACACCGTGCGTTTCTTGACGATCGACGCGTGCTTCGATCAATTGATGGTACCGAACACTCTGATTGATTATCGCTACCCCTACCGCTTATTTGCTCCCGGGACCTCGATTTCCTCATTTCCTGTTCCGTAGGGGTGATCGCGCTCTCGCCGAATTTTATAGACGAGGTTCGAGGAGGTGTAGGTATATAGCTTGCTCCCGTGCCGGTTGGGCGTCGCCGATCTGTGTCGTCTGACCTTTCGCTGTCCCGCTCGGCTAGTTTAGGGGGCTGAGTGCCCGTTTTGTTCTGTTCTGCGAAATTATGTACCGGGATATCCTCCTGAGACGAGCTGTCATGGCCTGGTCCCAGTTCCTTTTCTATCGCGTGCCGAACTTCGGGACGCATTTTCAATACCATCTTTATTATCGAAGTCCAGTCATCAGATGTAAGGTCGTACATTAATTCTTCAATGACGGCTTCCGGTACTCCGATGGGTGATTCTCGAAGCCATAACGCCAAACTCGCGCTCCATCTCTTCTCGCTATACTGCTTCAACTGATCGCGTATGGCTTTCTTTTTGATAGAACTACTCATTTTACTAAGGAAAAGAGGGGTCAGTTCCCGTAAATCCCCTTTGGATAAGGCTTTTATCAAATCGAGTATAGCTTGCTGGGTCGTCATCTCAACAGTCTGCTTTTTCATTCCGCGCGGAGGTGCTTCTGGAGTCGCGGATCTAGCTGCCTTTTTCTTAAACATGTTGATTCGTATATCCCTGTCAGCTAATCGATTTAACTGGGCCACTCACCTACTCCTGGGCTTAAGCAACACGACGTTCCACACAGATTTTAAGATTCGCGCCAGACACTTGCCCTGACTATCCGCTCTCACTCCCCCAAGTTTCCGCATTCGCGTCCTTCCACGTAGCTACACTGATTTTCTCGCACTCGCGGATCTATCATAGACGCTCGTTGATAATACTTGGGGATGGTTTTTACTATAATTTATTATAGCCCGGACCTTTACCTAAATTTCACAATTTCTGGCGCACTTGGTGAACATTAATAGATTACTAATTCCATCAATTTTACGTAAAAATTCTTCCGTGTGGGATAGTTTTAAATTTCCTATGGTGATCATCCACTAATGTTATGCGACAATACTCACAGAGTGATAGCGATTTATTTCATTTAATTAATAATAATTAATTAATGAAAATCTGGTATCAAATGTAATTTATCAATTGGTATTAATTTACTCAATAATCAGTCAACCTAATGAGATGGATTGAGTGGTTATTTAATTAAATAATATTTATTGAAAAAGTGTACTTTACTTTAAGCTTACTTGTTAATAAAAACTATTTTATACTTAACAATGCTTAATTTATTTAATTTAATGTGTAATTCTTTATTTTAATAATTAAATTAAATCGAAAATAAAATTTTAAATAATTACGTATTCTCAAGAATTAAGACTTTTGTAGCGTAATTATTTTATATTAATTAATTTTCCAAAAATTTTATTTTTATACATTATTTAATAATGACGATGAAAAAGTTACTCAATCAATGGTTTTATTATAATGAGTTGAATTAAATCATATCAGACTCACAATTAAAGTTGCAATTTTATATTTGATTTTAATAAAATTTCAATTTAAAATATATCACGTATCACTGTCAATTGTATACTTAATTTTTAGGTTATTTGTTAGTGAAACGCGGAGGATCCCAATTTTGTTAGATATTACTTTATCGCCGCGATGGCTACTATTATCAGTACGCAGAATTCTCGCCGCATCCTTGAAGGCCGATGCTCGTGGTAACTGATATATGGGGAAGTATCGTATGTCCCCAAGAGTCCATCTTGACCTAGTTGTCGTTCCTCTTACAACGCTGGTTTTGTAGTTTCTTATCCACTGTAGGTCGGCTTCTTGTATATTTCACTTACTTCCGGTACAGCTTTCCCGGCCGATACACCAAAATTTAATTTTTATATGTTACGAATCTACGCCCTTTATATATGGTCGGATGCGTAACCCTAAGCCCAGTTCCGAATGGCTATTCGGAGTTATCTCTAACTCCTCGGCGGAAGGTGAAGGTTACAAGAATTGAAATTAAAATACTTCCGTATACAAAGAGGAATACTTATTATGTCAAATAAATTAAAGAGGAGACGCGGCGCTAGTAATCCACGGTTACAGTAATTAAAAAATTGCCGTAAATGTCGTATTGCGCGTGGCGGTGAAATAGTTACAATTTTATATGAACTTACGTTTTTTAGAGGTGTTGCGCGATCCGCAGGTCCGTCACGAATGATTTCCAAGTCGGCTCGCGAGAGCCGCGGAGGATGATTCTCCCTGATTTTGGAAGCATCCGCGAGAGCAGCTGCGGGTCCGCGGTCCCACGGTTGGTGTGCTGAGTCCCCGGATTCCTCGGGCGCTTGCCGTCGGCGCGCGTTATCGGGGCAAAGAACGCCGTCCCCGCGAGCCGCGTAGGCTCCAAGGAATACGCGCACTCAGCATATTCGGCGCGCGGGCCGCTTAACGACGGAAACACTATTATCTATGTTCCCGCGGGTTCGCGGTCCGTTTCCTAGAATTTAAGGTAATACGTTGCTATGCAGCGAATGCAGCTGCATAGCGTACGTAACAATAATAATAATAATAATAATGACAATAATAATCAACAAAAATTGAAACGGAAAGTAACAGTGATAATGCACAAAACAGCATCAACGAAAAGAGAACCAAACTACCAAGATTTATAGACGGAAACGAAAATGCTGAGGAGGCAATAGAATATAAGGCGGTCTTGAACGATGACGATGGTAGCCAAAGTATGAGGTAGTCTAGGGTGCTCGAGCAACATCGAGTGAGTAAAGCATATCTACCGAAGGACGAACCTCCGCGTAAAAGGGTTAAAAATTAATTAATATTGATAAAACAAAAACATCCAGTAAGAAGAAAAGAAAAAAATTATAAATATTATAGAAGGAAAATATGTATAGTACAATTAATAGAAATGTTAAATAAATTAATGATGATATAAACCAATCAATATTTATTATATATATTTTTCATAAGAAAAATAAATAATATATAATTATTTCAATAAAAACATGGGTAAGTTTGTGTCAACATGCGTATAATTGCACAGAACATGATACAATAAGTC